>JACVVK020000262.1:730000-750000 GCA_018292915.2 Batillaria attramentaria
TATGTGTGTGTGTGTGTGTGTGTGTGTGTGTGTGTGTGTGTGTGTGTGTGTGTGTGTGTGTGTGTGTGTCGGGATGGAAAGGTTGGGGCGGAAGATGGTGGTGGATGGTTGTGGGTGTCAGCTGGAGATGTAGTAGTGGTGGTGGCGATGTGAACGCTTGAGAAGCGTACCATAGGATGATGTGTGTGTGTGTGTGTGTGTGTGTGTGTGTGTGTGTGTGTGTGTGTGTGTGTGTGTGTGTGTGTGTGTGTGTGTGTGTGTCTGTGTGTGTGTGTGTGTGTGTGTGTGTGTGTGTGTGTGTGTGGGGAGCCGGGGTAGTCGAATGGTAGAGCGTTGGATTTCTAATGGTCGGGTCGTGAGTTCGATCCCGGCTGGGGCCAAATATTTGTGCTGGCTTTTTCATCGTTGCCCCGTCTTTGATATCACCCTATGTGGTGGAAAAGGACGTTAAACCCCCCAAACACCCACCCACCCGTGTGTGTGTGTGTGTGTGTGTGTGTGTGTGTGTGTGTGTGTGTGTGTGTGTGTGTGTGTGTGTGTGTGTGTGTGTGGAGGGGGGTGGTTGAGTGCGCGTGTGTTCGCGTGTGTAAATGAATACTCATGCTGTGTAGACCCAACTCACTCAAAAAAAAAAAAAAAAAAACAGTGTGTGTGTGTGTAGGGGGGGGGGGGGGGGGGGGGGAGTGGGTTGGAGGGGGGGGGGGAGTGCGCGTGCGTGCGTACCAGCCGTGAAAAAAACTCAACACTCGTCCTACGCAGATCCCAGCTGACACAACAAATAGACACACTGTCTCCTTTCGGCCAATTTGCATGTATACAGCCCTCCGCACACACAGGGATGCAGCATGAGTTTTTGTGTACTTTTGAGGTGGTTAACAGTCACGCTTTTGACAATCATGATTTGGATTTACAATAAAAGATGACAACTACCTCTCAATGGGCAAACGTGCATCGTTTAATTCCCTTTTCACGACGCGCTAGTCAAGCCATAATGTTGTTATTTTCTCGCACTGCTGACAATAATTTTAGCAGGTTTTGGCGATTGAGTGAATGCGTCTTACAAACTAAGAAACTTGTCGTACTAGGTTTTCTTTGTCGTCTGTTTCGTTCCTTGTTCGCTTTTCCATTTTAAAAATATTTGGTTGGTTGGTTGGTTGGTTGGTTGGTTGTCTTGGAATCTTTGCAGTTAAGTAAACATTGTAAAATTCAGCAACGTCTTTCGTGCAATTTTAATTTTTGTTTGTTCTTTCTCTTTGTCTTTCTTTCTCTCTTTCTTTCTTTCTTTCTTACTGTCTTTGCGCCGTGCCTTAGCATCTTTTGAATTATGTGAATATGTAAAATGCAGCAATGTGTATTTCTGCCATCTTCATTTTCCTTCTTTCTTTCTTTCTTTCTTTCTTTCTTTCTCTCTGTCTGTCTGTCTGTCCGTCTGTCTCTATGTCTGTTTGTATGTCTGTTTGTCTTTTTTTTCATTCTACCTTTCTTTCCGTCTGTCTGTCTGTCTGTTCGTATTTCTGTCTTTCTTTCATTCTATCTTTCTGTCTGTCTGTCTGTCCGTTTGTATGTCTTTCTTTCTTTCTTTCATTCTATCTTTCTGTCTGTTTGTATGTCTTTTTTTCTTTCATCCTATCTTTCTTTCTTTCTGTCTGTCTGACTTTTTGTCTGTCTGTCTGTCTGTCTGTCTGTATTTCTTTCTTTAATTCTATCTTTCTTTCTTTTAGTCTGTCTGTCTGTCAGTATGTCTGTCTTTATTTCTTTCCTTCTTTCAATTCAATGTGTCTTAGCATCTTGCATGTATTAAACTGAGTAAACGTGTAAAATTTAGCAATATTTCCCAGTCCCTTAGACACTTAAGCAACAATGGTTTGATGAGACGCACAAACTGTATGTATTCTGCTTCTCGTGTGCAAAACAAGTATTTTCACGTATTTGCATCATCGTCCGCAAGTCGACCGAATCGTCCAAATTTAGCTTAATTCGCAAACACTGAAAACAAATGCATGCACGATTTATTTTCACACGGACAACCGATACCTCAGCATCTGGACTTTGTCCCTCCTGACCCACCAGAAAGGCTGTCATTTGTTTGCCCATCCACACATCATGTCCGGGAACACACTACTCCTAAGCTCCACCTACGATGTTGACATATGATGAGCGAATCAGATAAAAGGCGGTGGGATTTATAACTTCACTGCCAGAACACACCACCTCTCTGGTCGAAAGCCTGTTAAGAACAAGGGGTTTCTGATTTGGAAACAAAAAAATCCAGGCAAGCAGGTTTTGAGAGACTAAAAGTTTTCGCGATGTTTGGAGACCGTCTGTTCGTCATTTTCGGTTTATGGTTGTGTGGCGTGACAGGTAAGTGTGACGTACGGTAGTCAAAAGGCTGCCTGCACGAATAATGTGATGTAGATTATTTAGTGTTGTGACCCCGCCATGTATTGCTGCATGCGGGTTTTGTTGTTGTTTGGGTTTTTTATGTTTTGTTGATGCTGCTGTTGTTCTTGTTCTTGTTTTTGGTCGCCGTTTGCCTAGAAACAGAACTTTGGGCGCTTCCATACGCTGCTGAAACATTTGTTGTAGTTGTACATTAATTTTTTTATGATTGGATTGAAGCAAATTGTCTTTACTAAGAACTTCTAAATACTTTCTGGGCTGAAATTACGTTGCTAAATCTTCTTTTTTTTTTTCGTTTTTAAAAGTCTTTGAATTTGTTTTGTTTTTTTCTTCAGTGTGTCAGTCAGTGAGTCCGCCAATCTGTGGACAAGTGTGTGCCATCTACTGTCCCAATGGAAATGTGCTTGACCAAAATGGATGTCCCACGTGCGCATGCAAGCCAGACACAACACAATGTGAGTGTTGAGTTTTCTCTCTGTCTTGCATATCTATAGTATTCCCTGTCACGTGTGTAGCTGTTATTGCCTTGCTTACCATATTTCGTACCGCGACCGAGTATCCCACGTCAGTGTTTGACTCTTTTTCGGTTTTGGCCTTGTATGCAAAATCAGGCAAGATTAACGGTTCTTACTGCAGCAAACACGAGTATGAATTGTTTTGTTGTTGTTGTTGTTGTTTTCTACTTTATTTCGGGAAATTCGGGCTGCTTCCCCCGGGGGAAGCGCGTCGCCGCGGTGCAGCGCCACCCAATACCTGTCCGATATTTTTTACAATTTTCCTGGGGGAGGAAAGCCGGATAACCCGGAGAGAAACCCCTGTTGAGCAGCCCGGCAGCCAGGAAAAACCGGTATCACATATCACAAGCTCGTCCTGGGCTCGAACCCACGCTTCGTCGTCATGACATTGGTGACGGCCGTTCAGCAGCGCAGCGGCTAAATCCGACGCGCTACCTATTAGACCACCGCTCACCCCAGACCCTGTTGTTGTTGATTAGTTGATTGGTTTGATGGCTGACTGACTGGTTGGCCTGCTTTCGTTTGGTATCGTTGTTTGTTTGTTCCTTTGTAAAGGGACAGGGATCTTTGTTCTAAAAAGAGGTGGCGGTAGCAATTCTTTGTTATCTCTCTCTCTCTCTCTCTCTCTCTCTCTCTCTCTCTCTCTCATTCTACTGTTTTGTTTGTCTTTTGCTTGGTTTGTTTGTTTGTTGTTGTTGTTGTTTTTTTTTCTTTTCGGGGGGGGGGGGGGGGGGTCTCTTGTCTCTTCTTTTGTACTACATTTTCATTTTGTAGTCTAGCAACGGCAAATTATAAACTGGCACGTGTGCTACAATTTCTACCGTTGAAAAATAAAGTTTCATTGTCAATCTCTCTCTCTCTCTCTCTCTCTCTCTCTCTCTCTCTCTCTCTCTCTCTCTCTCTCTCTCTCTCCGCCCCCTTTCTCTGTCGTCTGCTCAATCCTCATGAATTATTTCAAGAGTGCTTGCCGCACCTGCGCTGCTTGAAATTCCACTTTGCTGCATGTGTGCTGCAGATGTTTAACCTGAAAAAAAAACTCTTGTGCATGAATATGCAGCGCTTTCAAGCATTTTCAACATTGTTTTTCAAACGGTTTAACCATTTTAAGCGTGTTTGTCACACATACTCAAACACACGCCAGAAACAGAAGTGCCGGCTGTGGTAATATACTTATCATGGTTTTGGATGTAAATGAATTCACTCGTTTTGTCCACTTCACTTTCAGTCTAGTCTAATTAAGAGCAAAGTAAACACTTTTGAACATCTGCAATGTTGGTTAGAAAAGGCGCAGGGGGATTTTGTTGGGGGCGGGGGTGGGTGGGGGGGGGGGCATAACTAGAGGAAATACCAGTTTAGATATATTCCTGACGTGGACGTGCACATATTGTGTATATGTAATGTGTACGGAGCAATCACGAATGTCTTTCGCGGGTTTTGTTTCTGTTTGCTTGTTTGTTTGTGTGTGTTTGTTTGTTTTTGGTTTTGTTTGTTTGTTCAGCTGGGTTTGTTTTTTTTTGTTGGGTTTGTTTTTTATTTGTTTTTCCTTCTATTTGTTTGTTTGTTTCTTTGTTCTTTTTGGGGTTTGGTTTTGTTTTGTTGGTGTTTTTTTTTTTTTTTATTTGGTTAGTCATCTGGGGTGTTGTTGTTGTTGTTTTGTTTGTTTGTTGTTGTTGTTGTTTTGTTTGTTTTTGTTGTTTTTGTTGTTTGTTTGTATTTGTTGTTGCTGTTGTTGTTGTTGTTATAGGTTTTTTTGTTTTTTGTTTTGTTTGTATTTTCTTTCTTTCTTTCTTTCTTTCTCTTTTTTTTTTGGGGGGGGGGGGTGTTGATGGTGGTGGTGGTGGTGGTGGTGGTGGTGGTGGTGGTGGTGGTGGTGGTGGTGGTGGGGGGTGTTGTTGTCTGTTTGTTTTCAAAACTAATGGTGTAAATTCTCCACTTGACTTGTCACGTCTACATGTTCTGGTGCACACACACACACACACACACACACACACACACACACACACACACACACACACACACACACACACACACACACACACACACACACACACACACACACACACACACACACACACACACACACACAAAGTTGAGAGAGAGAGAGAGAAAGAAGAAGAAGAAGATTACAGAGAAAAACAAAGTAAGAAGAAAAGAAAGGAAAAAAAAACCCTCAAAACTTCAGTCTAATTGTCTTTTTCCAGTTTGTCCTTTATGTTTTAACTACTGTCCCAACGGACGGGAGCTGCGTTCTGACGGCTGTCCGTCGTGCACGTGCAAGCAAGCTCCCCAGCCTGTCCCTAGCTCGTGTGGGAGAGTGTTGTGTCGCAACTTCTGCTTCAACGGTAGAGCTTTGGACGATCAGGGATGTGAAACTTGCAACTGCAGATCAAGTAGGTTTCTTTTTGTCTTAAAGATATTGTTGTGGAAAATGTGTAACACGTTGTTCATGATAATTATTCAGTTTTGTAAGTATAGACAGGCAAATGATAATATTGATAATAATGATAACAATGATAATAATGATAATAATAAATGAATAAATGAATGATAAAGAAAGAACCAAACAGGATCCATTAACTTGGAGGTGGTGGTTGATCTAACGGTTTCAGTACACGTCGACAGAAATGAGTCCATTCCTCTCTCTCTCTCTCTCTCTCTCTCTCTCTCTCTCTCTCTCTCTCTCTCTTTGATACTTTATTGTCCCGTTCCGGAAATTCGGGCTGCTTCCCAAGGGGGAAGCGCGTCGCCGCGGTGCATCGCCACCTAACCTGCCTATCCTATTGTTTAATTTGCTGGGGAAGGAAAGATAGATATATGTGACTGGATCCTACAAAAGGAGAAAAAGTCGCTCGGCCACTTCTGAGAAAATCAGGGAAAAAATTGAGGGGGGGGGGGTCAATTTTATCGAGAGTTTTGCATTTTTGGGGGTCCTTTAACAAATACTTCAGCTTCTGTGAAAGTTTCAAGGCTGAATGAAGTTTAAAAGTGAGTATATAATATAACCACGCTTTACCAGTAGACAGTATGCATGGATGGGTGCAGGACAGGATAGGTCAATTTCTATCCGCGTGTTGGGCGGGCTTCGCACGGCAGATAATCAGGATAATCAGGATAATTTTTGTATATGTTTTCAGCTTCTCTGACTATCAGCACATTATCCCCATCCCCTCAGTGCGGACGTGTGTTGTGTAGGAACTTCTGTTTCAACGGACGAACTCTGGACAACCAAGGATGTGAAACATGCGTGTGTAAAACTACCGGTAAGTATCCACTGCAGTAAGTAAGTAGTCCCATTCATCTGACTCAGGACTCCTGATTCAAATTCCTACATTCACAAAGGCTGTTTGGAGTATTGTGGGGCGGCGGGGATTTTGACTGTGTGTCGGTTGGGTGGCAGCTGGGGTTGGAATCAAAGGTGTGACAACTGTAAGATCCTACCGTGACACTGCAACCGTTAGAAATCCCGAACGAAGTCGCTGTACGTTTTCTGTGTCGCACAAAGACTGAAATTATAGTTGTGGGAAATTTGAGACAACGAAACGGGACTGTACTGCGCCACAGACAGAAGAGTTCCAACCGTGTTTAGTGTGCTCTTTAGAGTTTGTAGTATACGAACTACCGCTGCAGGTGCCGTGAACCACTGAGCTATCGGTGAACCCACAGACCTTTGTCTTTCTTGGACGGTGTTGAAAGTTTGAGCTATCCCGAAAAAAAATGTTCGTTTTTTAGCTATCGCTAGTCAGCAGCAGTTCCTTTAGGGATAGATAAGTCAGACAAAGTTCCAACTAGGATTACGAGTTTTTCGCCTCCGTCGTTCTCTAAAGATTTCCCCCTTATACTCTATAGCTTACTTATTGCGTACGAATTTAGTTTATGTAGTCATTTCTAGCGATACATTCGGTGCTGCTTCTGTCTCATTGATACTGGTTCCTACTTTATTCATTTTTTTATATACTGTTTTCAGATTTGAGCCGCCCAGCCCAGATCAGTAAGTATTTACAATTTGTCTTTCTGTTTCTCTTTGTCAAAAGTCTGTGCTGGTCTTTTCCTCGTTGCCCCGTGTTTGATACCGCCGGTATTCAGTGGGAAGGGTCCTTAACCCCCTCCAAATAACCCACCAATTGTGAATGTGAAACATGCACACCGCGACACACAGGCAGCATAAAGCAGGCAGCATAAGAACAAATGTCACACACCGAGAAACAAAAGCAGGATACTCATAGGAAACAGCTTACGGCGATTATTTGAAGTTGGCCGTGGTCGTGGCAGCACAGCGTGATCCCTACCACTGTTATAATAATAATAATACTAACAATAATACTAATACATTGCAGTATATTAATAATAATAATAATAATAATAATGAGTATTGTACAGGCGCTTTATCCAATATGAATCGGCTCAAAGCGCCGCGAACTGAACCCAACACGCATGCTCACGTGAATCACACGCATTCTCTCTCACACTGGACATAAACACATTACAATCACTGACGTGGTGCGAAAGGTCAGCTCAGCTATTTAAATTTCGGAATTTAGAATTGCATTTATTTTTTTAATTTTGGTGGGCTGAACATTTCCAAAGCAGAGGGGGGGAGGAAGCCGGAGTACCCGGAGAGAACCCCCGACGATCGGCGCCACATACGAGAAGGAAAAATTTTTTGCGTCGAGTGGGACTCGAACCCCTGACCTCTCGCATTGATGACATTATGGGTTGTTTGTTTGTTTGTTTGTTTTTGTATTGCCATGTGAAATGCCATGGGTGACTTCTTTCGGGTGAACGGGTCACATTTTCTCATGTGGATAATTATAAATATGGGTAAATGTGGGTAAAATAGTTGATAATCTGTTGTTGATAAATTACGTAATCAGGCAAGCAACAATCAGTCAGTCACCCAACCAGTAACTGAAGCGTTCGATCGATTTGTTAATAGGAAAACCATTCAGCCAATCAAACTGTCCGTTACAAATGCAGGTTGTCCCCTCGGCCTCTGCCGCAATTATTGCCCCAACGGGAGAGAACTCCTGCCGAACGGCTGCCCCAGCTGCAGATGCAGGGGATCTCCTGCTACTACTCCTGCCAGTAAACAGTGCGCTCCCTTGCTCTGCAGCAATTACTGCCCCACAGGACGGAAACAGGACGCACAAGGCTGCGATACGTGCAAATGCAACACATCCTGTAAGGAACAGAGCATCAAGTAAAATCAGAGCTTATCCCCCACCTTAAAGATCTAAGCTCCCAACAAAAAGCTTTCCGAAGTGTGAAAAAAATTTACAGTCGACCGTGCAAGCACAGTCAACTCTCTCACAGTTGCAGAGTTTTCAGCGTCCCTGAAACCCCAAACAGCCAAGGGCAGCCTGATTTCACAGCTCAGTTTGCGTTTTGACACTGAGCGAGAAAGATCGTGCAGCACTCAACATCCCGGCGCTGGACACTGTAGCGATGTGTCTCGCTCACTGACTAAACTACTAATGTCACGGCAAAGTCGTGCTCTGGTTTTTAAGGGTCCCCGAAGCGCTGAAAACTCTGCAGCTGTGACAGAGTTGACTGTGCTTGCACGGTCGACTCTGTAAATTTTTTTCACACTTCGGAAAGCTTTTTGTTGGGAGCTTAGATCCTTAAACACACTCATGCTACCATTTTTAGGGTCATATTTCTGGGTTGTTTTTGGTGGTGTCTAACATCACACCACAATGACACATACACAAATACATGCGCAGAAGGCTTGTGTTCAACCCAGTGACTGAAGTAAAAAAAAAAAAAAGTAAAACCCGCAGTAGCCGGCAGGATTATTGTAACACGAATAGACCAGGGCCCGCATGTAAAAGTCGGGGTTAGGGAGTTTATCCCTGGGTTAGAGTCTAACCTCGAACTAAAGTAGCTCTAGGGTTAATTTTTTTTTTTTTTAATCAGGAAGCGGGTCCATTCCAGCAAGGTGCCTATGCCGTTATGGAAGGAGTTTTTGTCTTTCTTTCTTCGCTTCCTTTTTTATTTTATTTTGTTCGGGGGTTTCTTTTGTCCTTGTCTGGGTTAAGCCCGCAGCCGTGGGATAAATTAAACTCGAGTTTTGCATACGGGCCCTGAACTCCAGAGTGCAGTCCCCTTTCACTGAGCAGCCGACACACATTTCTCTCTTGTGATTGTCCCCCCTTCAATGTTTCACCAAACAGTCGACAAGGGAAACATGGCGGACGTTATTTTCAGACTGCTGAGTTTTCCTCGTTTTAACGGCCATCAAACGTCAGCGTGTTTCATACACAGGTCTACTAATCTCTAAGATAGATTACTGATTTGGCGAGCACAGGCGTAGTAACAAGGCAGACAATTTTTTTTTTTTTTTTTTTGTACAAAGCCAGGGGAGCCGGGATAGCCGAACGGTAGAGCGTTGGACTCTCAATGCTCGGGTCGTGAGTTCGAATCCCGGCTGGGGCCAAATATTTGTTCTGGCCTTATTCTCGTTGCCCCGTCTTTGATATCACCCTTACGTGGTTGAAAAGGACGTTAAACTCCCAAACACCCACCCCACCCTTATACAAAGCCTAGTAATGGTAGCATTAGTAACACATTCCGTACCGCGCACGAATATCCCACGTACTTTTTTGACTCTTTATCGGTTTGGGCCATGTATACGGAAATCAGGCAAGACAAACGGTTCCTTAACGGTTCTTACTGCAGCAAACATGAGTATAGTCAAAGTGCAACACTCCCACTAGGCCAAAATTTAAATCCACGCAGACATAAGTTAATTATGATTTGTGTGTGTGTGTGTGTGTGTGAGAGAGTGTGTGTGTGTGTGTGTGTGTGTGTGTGTGTGTGTGTGTGTGTGTGTGTGTGTGTGTGTGTGTGTGTGTGTGTGTGTGTGTGTGTGAGTGTGTGTGTGTGTGTGTGTGTGTGAGGCCACTGGTGCACAACTGCAAACGTACATGGCAGGAATTGATTTTAGTTTGTTTTTTGTTTTTTTTGTTTTGTTTTTTTTTTGGGGGGGGGGGGGTTGTTGTTGTTGTTGTTGTTGTCGACCGTAGCCCAGCACCCCCAACCCAAAAATCGGATTGTTTCAGCCAACTCGAGTCAAAATTCGCGTACAGACTCTTCTTCGGAGCCTGTCTCACCTTCCCGTGCACACGCATGTGTAGGTGACACAAAACCAGAAAAAGCTAGCACGTACAATGTTTTGGCTCCGCGCAGCAGGGATTCGAACTCAGGACATGAGCATTGGAAATCTGACACTCTGGCAGCTCGGCTCCCTTGTATTCCCCCGGGAAAGCAGCGAAAGTGTGTGTGGGGGGGGGGGGGGGAGGGGGGAGGGAGCAAACAAACAAAAAACATGTATACCAACATCAATACCAATGCAAGTGTGTTGATGTTATGTATGTAATTCAACTGATTCGTGTACCCCTATCGGGGGTCAGGAATAAACCAACCTGACTTGACTTTGACTTGCAAATACTAGTAACAATTAAGTCACCTAACCTGAACGGGTGCTTGGAGTTGCCGGTTGAAAAAGATGGGCTAAGCCCACTGGTCAAACTGCATATTAATTTTTACATAATTTATGTGGTATCTGTTGCAGTCCCGGATATCGTGCCCTTCTCTGGATGTCCAGCCATCCGCTGCGGCAACTTTTGTCCACTCGGCACAGTCCGTGACAGTCGGGGGTGTGATACGTGCCAATGTAGAACGGGTAAGTTCCCAGGCGAAAGACTTTACCCTCTCGGATAATTATAGTTCTTGCGTAGGTTATTGGATTAACATGCTCTGTTAGCAGTATTCGTGTCCAGCCTCTTCCCTCGGTACAGTCCGCAGCAGTTGAAAAATGACTTTTTTAAAAAGAAAATCGTGATAATAAGATTATTACGATAGTGGAGTACTGCTAAACTCTAGCTGCATGCCAGAGGAAAGAACTTTCGTGTGAGCGGATCACGGCAGGATGAGTTCTTTCCCTTGTGCTGTTGCCGACTGCTGTAGTATTAACGCGTTATTTCCGAGGCAATGTGTGTGTGTGTGTGTGTGTGTGTGCGCGTGAAAAACTGCACAAGTGGGTTCACAAACCTGGAAACACTCAATACAAGTGGGTTTACCAAAAAAAGTGGGTTCACGATCGGTAAACCCACTTTTTTCAATACTTGGAAAGAGTAGCAAATGCTCTAAAAATGCCCCCCCTATAAATATCTCACTGAACCCCCACTACTCAACTTTTTCCAACTTTGAGTGTTTGCGATTTCACACTCCGTGGTGTGTGTCGGTTTCTGCCTTTGGCAGGTTTCAAGGGGAAGTCACTCTGAAGAGCTATTGATTTATGTCACTTCCGGTTCGCGGTTAATACGCGCGTGCAGCTGCTTGTGGAATTTGTGGTGCTTTCGTGGATAGTTTTCTGCAACCTTCAGCATTCTTGCGTCCCAGACATGGAAAATAAAAAGGTGAGTACTGTTGTGCATTTGATCTATGCTTGAGTCTTGTCTGTATTTGACATTTCCTGACTACAACGACCTACTTCTCAGATCAAAATCAGTTTCACTTTCAGTGAAACACACCAACATTCCAGTTGGCTGAAGGCGCTTGATTTTGTTTTCCCGACAAACAATTCATCTATTAATGTACTATCTTTAGGCATGGGAAAGGGTGTAGAACGGCTGACTTTCATGAGAAACTGCGCGGGGAGAAACGGGTGTCCGCGTGCACCAACGATTTCCATTATTCGATTGGTCGCGTGACACCCACACTTGCCTCCGTTGCCATAGATCTATCAAACGCACAACAATCTGTCGATCGCTCAGTGCAGTCTAATGATAAGATTGTGTTGCCTACAATGTACGATTATGGATAATATTGTGTTGTCTACAATGTTCGCTCGCGCAAAATGTGTTTCCATTTTAGTGGCTAACTTTACAATTTGCTGAAGATTCTGTGACTGTTGGTGCATGTAAGATAGGTGTGTTTTATTCCACCGGCAGACAATGGCCTTCTCTTACGAATGATGGAGACTGGATCTTTAACGAGTACACGTGATGATAAATGTTGTACTTGTATGTACTCGGGAGTCTAGTAAGCACCACAGTCGTGTGTGCAAATGAGTTTGACAGTATTAAGGCAAGATCCTAGATCAAAATTCTTACCCAATTTGAAATCAAATCCAGGACCCATTCACGGCCATTGCCTTTTACTTCAGCCACTGTTTTGAAAAAGATGCCGTTTTATTGAGAGGAGAGGAGGGGAGGGGGTGGGGGGGGGAGGGGGTGGGTGGGTGGGTGGGTGTCTTGCTGGTGTAGCTCATCATCGGGTGATAAATTGTGCTGTGTGATCAACAGAATGATGTTGTGTGACCGACAAATCTAAGAGATCAATCGTCTGAGAGATCAATTGTGTCGATCGCTATTGAGTAATCTCTTAAGCCCTTGGTGGATTATGTGTGTATGTGTACAGTACAAGTTGTATAAGTCTCCTATAATTTCCATTTTATTTCAGAGAGGATCTCTGAGTGCGTCAGCTGTCTCCGAGTATTTGAACTCTTCAGGGATAATAAATGAAAAGGGGTAAGTGCAAACTTTACACTTACACTTACTATATAATTTACTAATTTAGTGGAAGTTTTATTTTTTTCTGAGCCAAACCAGGGTCCAGAATGCTTGCTTTCAATAATACTTTGCATCTGGTAGCCGGGAAAAAAATGGTCGGCCCGAAAACTAGAGATAAAAGCTGAGTTAAGTTTTTATTTTCAGTGACATGCATTCCGCTGAGACAGACTGAGAAAGAAAACACACACACACATACGTCATTCACCCATATGAAAAAGTCTGATGCTTTGTTAATACACATAAACCATATGGGCTTTGACATTCTGGCTGTTGTTGACTTTTGTTTGTCCAAATCTCGCAGTGCAGCAAGTCAGCCTGACGTTGAGCAGGAAGTCCTTGAGGCGGAGAGCAGTGCAGCTGAAGAGGAGGTACCGGACTATGCGCCTGGTTCCCCTGACCTCTCAGATTCTGCTTCACTTTCTTCGGTTATCACTTAGTCGGTCAAATCCGACAGTGGGAGTGACATTGTTCTTATTTTGCGTGACGCTTTACGAAGTGGGGAGAGGAGCAGTTGGGGAATTCTAGCTGTGTAAGTTTGACAAGCTGTCAGGTTATGACATTTGGCTGATTTGCTGATGATCATGGCCGCACGTGAAGATTATGCTGTGGGATATGGTCTTCTGTGAAATTTTATGGTTTCTTTGCATTTGTTGTTTCCTATCTGTTGTGTAGTTCATGTCATGTAGATTTTTCACAGTCTTTTAAGTCAATGTTCATGTGCAACTTTCAAATGCTTTCTGAGTGTACAGTTCTGTGCTTGTTTAGCTGTTTTCACTGCTAGCACACTGACTTTCGGCGGCGGTTGATTTAGTGTCCATGAATTTTTTTAAGTTTATTATTTTTGTTGTTGTTATTGATTCATTGAATTTATGAAGGTGCTTCTTGTACAACTTTGTATAAGGGAGGTGATGATTGACTCAAGTATGTACACGAAAAGTGAGTCTATGTAATGACCCTCCGGCGTCCGATCGTCCGTTCTTCCGCCTGTCCATCACAAACTTAAACATGGACAATATTCTCGGAAACTATTTACCCTACAGTTATGAAACGTGGCCAGTAGGTAGTACATGACGAGACCTTTCCAGAAATACAAGTAAAGATGAAAGGGCTTTTTTTTGGGGGGGGGGGGGGGGCTGCCCCAACTCTTTTTTGCCAGCTCCTGTGGTCTTCCTCCCAGGTCATGGGTGGAATCCACGGAGGGCTGGAAAGCTGTGGTAAGTTTTATTATGCATGATGATAGAGATGAGGATGATGGTAAGATGATGCCATGGAGGTCCGTGTGGTTTTGAACTGCGGGACAGGGCCGCATTCATCGCTTCCTGTCATAAATATCCCGGGCCTCCCCATTGGGCCCATAACACACCCGCTCTGGTAGGAGCCGACCTAGGTAGGAAAAATCCCGCTTGCCTCGGCTGGCATTCGAACCCGGGTCTCCAGGTCCATGGTCCGAAGTGCTAACCACTACACTACGGGGGCCGGTGCGGAAAGGGCTTCCTTAATGTATAAGTTTGAATGACCTTGGGTCAAGGTTCGGGTCACAGGAATTGATGGAAAATCGTGAAAAACTGCAACATTTTCATTTTCTTGGAAACTATTAGCACTACACTAATGAAACTTGGCCAGAATGTAGTTTGTGACAAGGCCTTTCTAACCATGTAAGTGAGGATGACCTTGACCTAGGGACAAGGTCACAAGATCAGTGTCACTGGAACACGTGAGTCACATGGGCTTTGCCCTTCTACTTTCAGGAAATGTTGAATGTTCTGATCATGTTGTATCTTGAGAATTAATGCCCATAACTTGTTCTTTCATGTGTTATAACTGGCACTGCATGCATTCATTTTAATGTCCAACATTATTTTTCTTCATTTACTTGCACTTCTTGCTTCTATTTTCCCAGTTTGATGTTTCTAAGAAATCCATCTAATAATATTTCTGTGGGTTCTTTGGCTTCCTGTCTGTTTTTTTATTTGCCTTTTTGGAGGTATTCTGCAGACCAGCCATCTTTTGCAGGGCAAATTCACAATGTGGTATAAGAAAATAGGAAGGGGGTCTCTTTGTTTGTTTAATTCCTTGCATGATTTTTGTTTCTCACTACAAATTGAGAACCCCAGTGGTGGCCCGGTGGTTAGGGTGCCCACCTCGGTATGCAGAAGAATCGTGTTCCAAGGTCACTCGGTGTCAGTATACTTTAACTGGGGTGAAACATGAAGCCTGTGCTGCAACTTCTGGCTCATGTGTGGCACATTAAAAAGTCAAAGCAGCACCGCCCTAAAACTAGTAAAAGAACGAGTGTAGTTTGCTGGGCATTAAAGCAGTTATTTTGAGTTTACTCTTGAAATTGTAATAATTTTCTGGAATTTGTTTTGACGTCGATCGATGAAGATTCTATTGCAGTTGACGGAGCGGTTTTGTCGTTATTGTTGTTGTCAAGTTGATAGGAAACCGCCCCTTCCTTCCTGGCCCATTTATGTAATAGCTCATTCCCATGCTTTCGACCAATCAGCTATGGCCAGTCCATTTTGGCTGATAGTATGCAAGAGTCTGTACATGCATGCTTCGGTGAAAGTGGACCAGTTGGCTAAGACATCATAGAGTTGTACTAAATTTATTAACAGTGTCAGTAACACTCCTGAGGAAAAAATCTTTTTTCCCCCGAATTTTCTCCTAGTTTTTGTTAATGCCAAAAGTCATGGGATGACGCACTATTTTTTTCCCAATAGGAAAATTCAGTATACTCTAGCTCCATTAAGCAATTAAGTTATTAAAAATCAACATACTTCAAATGGATTTTTTAAACACCGAAAAGATATTTGACAAAAATTAGTCTCAATCCTAAATTGTATGTGTCACATGTAAATTGTATGTAAACCATTTTTGAGTATGACAAATTCTTTCAAATCAGAAACACAACTTGTATGCAAGTTTGACAACATTTAGTGTTGATTTGGACCCTGTAGATGATCGCAGTTTGCGTCACTGGACCTTCTGTTCCTGTTAATGTTACTTTGATTTGAATAAAAACAAAGTAAAGAGGAATCTGTGTCAGTTCATTTTGAGATTTTGTTCTGTCTGTCTGTCTCTCTGTGTGTGAGTGTGTGGAGCAAGAGGATACATGAAGTTTAAAAACAAAAACAATGAATGTTTTTGTTTATTCTTATCAGCTGAGGTATCTTGATTTCGGGTAGCACCAAACTGAGAACTAACACACATACCCACATTACGATTAAGCATTCACAACCTCATGAATGAGGGGAGTCAGGTTACCTCATGGTTTAGAGCCTTCGACATGGAGGTTGCGGGTTCAAAACTCGGGAGCAAAACTTGTTCTTCTTTTTTCCTTGGTTCCCCCGTATTTAGAATAGTCGTCGTGGTGAATAAGGGCATAAAACAATGAAAACACCCACCTGCTCGACCACCCACATCAATGAACCCAGTTTTCCGGTTTGGTGAACCCAATTTTATACACTCGGCACTCTAAAAATAGCATGAACCCACTTGTATAAAATGAACCCACTTTTTCCTACGTCTGTCGTGAGGTGGCAAAAATTATTTTTGAAAATCTCTGGTAATGGTTGTTATTAGCAAGTCACAATGAAAGAGTGTGTCAAGCGTTGGAGCTCTAGGAGGTACAGAACTGGTGGAACCCATTTGTGCATATTATGACAGGTTACCCACTTGTACGGTTTTGAACGTATGTGTGTGTGTGTGTGTGTGTGTGTGTGTGTGTGTGTGTGTGTGTGTGTGTGTGTGTGCGTGCGGGGGGGGGGGGGAGGGGGGTAGGGGGGAATACAGACAGAGAGACACAGACAGACAGAGACAGAGGAAGTAGTTTGAACTATGTAGCTCACGTCCGTCAAAAATTGAGTCAGTTCTAATTCCAGCTGTCTTGTTATTCCAATCATTGTACGTTCTCTAGGCACATACTGTAGACTACGTTTGATATACAATGAATAAAGTATACGACACTGTATTTCGTAAACAGGAAACATGATTATGTACGTTTTGTTTTTCAGCCAACCGAGAGAAATTCCCCTGCCCCTCGCAGATCTGCTACCGACACTGTAACTTCGGAAGGAACAAGCCACCCAGTTGTAGCTGTAACTTAGAGTGCCAGTGGGCTAGGAAGTGACTTTAACACATTTCGTACCCAGAACGAGTGAGCCACGTTTTTCACCCCTTTTCGGTTTTTGCCTTGTATGCGAGGGTAAGATTAACTGCTTCTTAGCGGTTCTTACTGCAGCAAACATGAGTATAATCAAAGTACAACACTCACACTAAGCCAAATGTAAAATCTATACAGACATAGATTAATTATGATTTTTTTTATATATTTTTTTTAGTGATGCTATTGGTTCCCAACCCCAGCCTTACTTTGATAGGAATTGGGTTAAAGTCTTCATCCCCAAATCTAAAATTTCTATAAAGCGTTCTTATGGCTTGGAATTTTTTTTTTTTTTTTTGGGGGGGGGGGGATGGGGGGGGGGGGGCAAAACAAAAAACACCAACTCATTGTGCAAAATTTGTTCCACCAGGTTTTTAAAAAAAAAATTTAATATAATCAGTTTTTAGGCTAGAACATCAAATTCAGTCCAGTTCAGTGTGCACTTACTTAGTTCATGCTCCTTCTGCTCAGGTACAGTCAGATTTGAAGTATATGATGCAGGTTGATCGCTAATTTTGCAGCACACCATTTGCCCTATAGAACTTATGAAAACGAACGAATTCTGTGCAGATGATCGAATAATGGAATACGCCAGAGACATGTGATGTTACAATCTTTTATTTATTCTCTGACACAGTGCTCATAGTTACTTTAAGTCTTAAAATTCACTAAATTGTTCCGACATTTAATTTGTCTTTTTTTTTTCTTTTTTTTTAAAGAGAATGAATCGGTCACCAGCTGATGGAAATGTTCAGTGACAAGAAATAAATGTGTTTTACAAGTGCCACTCTTTGTCAGCCTGAGTCATGAAATCATTTTTGTTGCTGCTGTTGTCTGTGTCGTGTGTTGTTGTTGTTGTTGTTGTTGGTGGTGGTGGTGGTGGTGATTGTGGAGATGTTGTTGTTGTCCTGTTGTCGCTGCTGATAATTACTTACTTACTTAGGCCCGTCACTCCTCCCCCCCCCACCCCACCCCCACCCCCACTGGGGTATAGGCCGCCTACAACAGTACGCCAGTCCTCTGTCCTGTTCCATTGTCTCCAATTGTCTCCAGGTGTATCCCATCTTCCTGGTGTCTGCCTCTAGATCGCGTCGCCGGGTGTTCCTCGGCCGTCCTCTCTTTCGCTTACCCTGGGGGTTCCATGTTACGGCCTGTGTGTCTGTCGTTGATAATGGCGTTGTCTTTTGTTAGTGATGTTTGTTGTTTATGTTATATTGTCGTTGTTGATGATGATGATGCTGTCTTCTGTTGTTGTGTTGTCTTTTGTTGTCTTGTCGTTGTTGATGATGTTGTTGTCTTTTGTCGTTGTGTCGTCTTCTGTTGCTGCTGTTGTCTGTTGTTTTGGGTGTATTGTCGTTGTTGATGATTATGTCTTGCAGAACGATGTCATTAGAATCACATGGACTGTACATTCAGGTGATAACTGTAGGTCAGGTGACCCTACTATTCTAAAAAGTAGCAGGTATCCATAAGTGAGTTTCTGGTTAAATAAACAAAGTGTCTGATTAAATAAACAAAAGCATGCACAAAAGACAAAGGCTCAGTCTTAATGACTGGTACGCCCACAGATCGTTCTTGGCTGATTTCGGACAGCATCTCAAATGCTGGCACTGAGCCGAAAGCAGCGTCATCACTGACGCGGCCAATACAGTTTAGTATCAACAGTCGTAGAATTTGAATGTTCGACCGCGTGAACAACTGAAGTGTAAATAACTTTGTATCGCACTAAAAGCTCTACTAATCATCAAGACAGAGTATTTCGAGCTTACAGACGCACTCACAAGCGAAACTACACCAAAACATAAGTTGGCGTAGTGAACATAAAACAATAACGCATGAAACACAATGGTAGGTCATCGACGACAAGCCGACAAAAAATAGACAGCTTAAATAGTTGGCCCCAGCCGGAATTCGAACTCACAACCCGAGCACTGGAAGTTTAACGGTCTACGGCTTGACTCTCCCGGCCCCTTAAAGGTCTGCAATCTCAAGAAAAAGTCGAAAACATTGAGGGTTTTTTTTTTTTTTTTTTTTTTTAAACTGCCACTCCTGCGACTGTGGATAATGCAGGCAACTCTGTCACAGTTGCAGAGTTTTCAGCGCTTCGGAGACCCGTATAAAACCAGAGCCTGAGTTTGCTGTGACTTCATTGTGCTTTTGGTCAGTGAGCAAGACACATCGCTACAGCATGTAGCGGGTGTTATGTGTTGCACGAGAAGACTCGCCACTGCGATCTTTCCCTGTCAAAACGCAGATCGAGCTGTGAAATCAGGCTGCCTTTGGCTTCCCGGGGGTGCTGAAAACTCTGTACCTGTGACAGAGTTGACTGCACATTTTGCCAAGTCGAATAGTTTGTGTTCTTTTTAAACACACAGCTTGTGGCTTTTTAATGAAATTGCAGACCTTTAACTAGGTGGGTGGGTGGGGGTGGGTGTTTGAGGGTTTAACGTCCTTTTCCACCACATACGGGTGATATCAAAGACGGGGCAAAGGCGAAAAAAAAAAGCCTTTGGCCCCAGCCGGGATACGAACTCACGACCCGAGCACTAGAAGTCCAACACTCTTACCATTCGGCCACCCCGGCTCCCCTTTAACTAGGGGGAGTACACCTCCACCTCACACAGCGAAAGCATTCTAGTGTCTTTCTTCACGCGAACATAGCGGCCAACAATCGGCATGGGACACAACAGCGTTTCTGTGGCTCCCACGGCCATGCTGCCGTTGTGAAAGGCGCAGCGTTCTCCTTGAGCTGAGCCGTGGCGTCTGGGGTCCTGTTTGAACACGTCGATGTAGAAGTCCTTCAGCATGTTAGCTGCAATCAGAATACAGTAAACAGTGAGTTCGAGGAGACGTACATGTTTGATGAGAAAAAAAAATGAAAAAAAATCGAAAGAAAAGAAAAAGAAACCGCTATTAACATGGCGTCTGGGGTCCGCTATTAACATATGGCGTCTGTCCGCTATTAACCGCTATTAACATGGCGTCTGGGGTCCTGTTTGAACACGTCGATGTAGAAGTTCTTCAGCCTGTTAGCTGCAATCAGAATACAGTAAAAGTTCGAGGAGACGTACACGTTTGATGAGAAAAAAAATGAAAAAAAAATCGAAAGAAAAGAAAAAGAAACCGCTATTGACAATGTCTTTTGAGCATTTTAAATTTTTTCAATCAGAGTTGTCTCCCGTTTGCCCTCTAAACAGCTTCCTTTGAAACAATATTTTATGTTTGGCTGGTTGATCGATTTTAAAAAAAAGTTTTGCTGTACGTGTTGTTTCTGTGTTGTTGTTGTTGGTGGTGGTCTTGTTGTTGGTGGTGGTGGTAGTAGTGGTAGCGGTAAAAACGAGCTTTACT
>JACVVK020000262.1:755000-963017 GCA_018292915.2 Batillaria attramentaria
CGGTGCACAACCGTTCCACATTGTCATCAACACAATCGGAAAATGTGTGTCGCAGATCTCGAAACACTTTGGCTTGAGTACACTAGCAATGCACTTACAGTTTTTCCGAACATCACCGTCACTGCAGCGCGCACACAAATCATTTTTTTTTTTTTTTTTTTTTGGGGGGGGGGGGTGCCCCAACTCTTTGCCAGTTCCAGTGGTGTTCCTCCCAGGTAATGGGTGGAATCCACGGAGGGCTCGGAAGCTGGGGCATTTTTATTATGCATGATGATGGAGATGAGGATGATGGTAAGATGATGTTATGGAGGTCCGTGTGGTTTGGGATTGCGGGACAGGGCCGCATTCCGCCCTTCCTGTCATAAATATCCCGGCATTAACCAGGCCCGGGGACTACGGCACCTGCTGTGCCGGCCGTGTAATCATTCACATCATAGGACGTGTCATACCATGGTGAGCACCCTCAAAGTAGCACCCGTGAAGTGGGTGAATCTCGGCTGTGTGGCAACAGCCTCCCCATTGGGCTCATAGCACACCCGCTCTGGGTAGGAGCCGACCTAGGTTGGAAAAATCTCGATTGCCTCGGCTGGGACTCGAACCCGAGTCTCCCGGTCTATGCTCCGAAGTGCTAACCACTACACTACGGGGGCCGGTACAAACCAAATACTGTCACTCCAGAGCAACACGAATCTCACTTTCAACATCGCACACTGCGTTGTCAATATTTAGCAAAAACAGCCCAACAAAACCAGGCATTCAAACGTTTCCGCTGTAGAGCTCTCGACCGGCCATGTCCATTCCAATGAACCATTGCGCACGCTTACGCCCAGAAACGAGTGCTCGTTGTTTGTTGTTGTTTTGTAGATTTTCTTTTACAAATTTGTAGACTCAAAGTATTCATGTTTACCTTCTTTAACGATATTTTTATTACTGAATAACGGAAAATACGCATCCACTTTGTCCCTAATTTGAGAAGTCCCACCACTAACTCTAATAGTTTAATTGATTCATCATCATCATCATCATCATCATCATCGTCATCGTCGTCGTCGTCGTCGTCGTCATCGTCGCCACCAGGACCAGCACCGCCATCATCATCATCATCATCATCATCAATGTGTATCATACAGGCACAGATTCTCGAATAAAAAAACAAGATGGCCACCAGCCCAATATGTTGTTTCCATTCAATGACCTGCTGTAGTCACAGTCGTAGTCGTTGTGTCATGTATGCAGCCCGCGCGCACACGCCGGAACGCAAGCTCTCTGACATCAAGCATGCTGACATAAAGAAAGTACTGAAAACCCTTATCGTGCCTCTATGCACTTGCAAAAACCCAAACACATGAGGTCGTGTGAGCTCGCCTAGCTGGTTGACGTCACAACTTGTTGGCGTATGCGAGGTTCTACATGGGTGAATGAATTCTTGTAATAAAGTCGTTCCCCTTTGACAGAGTTACTTCCCGCAGACCTGACTGACAGACGATTGCTTACTGGTATCGGAGAAGAGACCCTCTCTCTCTCTCTCTCGCCTTAGACGCGCGCTTGCGCGCGCACGCACGCACCCCCCCTCCCCCTACACACACACACACACACACACACATTATGCAAAGACCTTGGAATCAGAAAGACGCGTCACTCCTGCCCTCGTAAGAGTAGACTCCAGAGTGCAGTCCCTTTTCGGCGGGGCGTGAAAATGTGACTGCTTACACCCAGCGCCATTTTTAAAAATGGCGAATTTTTTTTTAGAAAAGCAGAGACTTGTGTGTCATATGATTCGATTTGAAACGAAGTCTTGAATATCCGACCACTTTTCGTTTGGGCAAAATCTTTGCCAGCGGACAATTATTGTTGCGCTTTGATGGCACTGTTTACGTGGTAGACTGATCCAACAGGATGTGAGTAAACGGCAAGGGGGTTGCACTCTGACAGGCAAGGGTGTTGCACTCTACAGGCAAGTATTATTGCACGGTGCAGACGATCACGTACCTGCCTTGTGGTGGAATAAGAGACGATTACAAAAGCATACACATTTCCCCACTGTGCACAGAGGTACTTTCCACTGAAAGACTCTGTGCTCCAGAGAGTGTCGTAAGAGAGACATATAGCGGGACAACGCGAAGAGTTGTCTGCCCGCATTAGCGCGCATCCTAGATCTGGCCCCTATAGTGACAGCATGGCGGAAAGTGGAAAGCGATCACAAAAGCATGCAATTGTGTTCTGCGCCGAATTGTTCAAATAACAGACAAATATAAACGGGGAAATACTTCTTTTGGTATTCCTGTTGAAAAACAAACATTTTTTTTTCGCTTTCTTGTCCAAAAAAAAAAAAGAAAAAAAAAAGACCTCAAGTGGTACGTGTGCATGCAGTGTAAACTAACAGTAAACACACGCGGCTGACGCAGATACAGCGTAATTTTTTTCCCTGACAACTTTACAAATCACGGTGACTTAAATTGTGCTAGCGTCTACCTGCATCTAAATTCAGAACACACACACACACACACACACACACACACAGAGAACAAAATCATCCGGCTGAACTTCGTTCTAACCATTGTAAAACCATATCACAACATAGAATCTGCTGGATCGTCGGTCGCAGATATGATTAATGCTGAGTTAGCAGGAAGTATTCAGCGGATGCGTCCATCTTTGGATCTCTCGCACATTCGATCTTTCTGTGTTCCGTACTAGTTTTACTTGAACACATCGAACGAAATGCACTGCGTAGCCTACGTACAGCAGTGAAAGCCAAACTAGATCTTTCTTTCGTCCTCCGGAACTTTGAGAGTACTTATGTTTTCCATAGGCCTAAAACACATGCGAAATATATGGGGGGAGACCACCTGGCAGTCGCTGACATCTTCGTTTTTGTTCATTTTCTTAAAATGTTTTACGGCGGCTAGTGTAGGGTTGGGTCAAACAACTGCGTAGATCTGCGGGATGCGCGCTAATGCGCGCAGACAACTCTTACGCGTTGTCCCTCAAAGGGAGGTAAGTGAACTATCTTTATGTTTCCAAGATCTTTGCATTATGCTTCTGAGTGTGAGTCAGTGGCAAAAACGAAACCCACTGAAATTCCCGCTTTCCACATGTCAAGTTGTAGAGACTCTTGCGAAAAGATACCTGCATTTCGATGCAAAATAATTTCTAGGCCATCCCAGAACATGCTGGTGCAGTAACGTCAGTAGATTACGTCACCTTGGAGAGATTTCGAGCCTTACAGTAAGTTGAGGAATGTTCTAGATCTGACCTGTTCAGTACGTAAGCAGCCCTGCACAGCGTTCTGGATTCTTCTTCTTTCATGAATTTGTTCTCCGCGCATATTCTGTTCAATTATTGTATTGGAGTTGTAGTCTGTTGTATCCCGTATCATCTCTGCGAGTGCACGATGATGGCGACATAGCATAAGTAAAATACAACACCACGTCTCCAAACAGAGGAATTCCGAAAGAAAGTGGCGAGACACCCCCAAGAAAAAACAGCATCACGTCAATCAGACATGACGCACTTACTTTACGTCAGTGCGCGTGCGTCTCTTCTTCGATGTTTGTGAGGCGTGTGGCTTGCAGAGGAAATGTGCTGTGAGTACAAATTTTCGAGTCAACTGACGATAACGGCTGCAGTGAATTTTTCTAATTTTTTTGTATATTTTTTATGGCACCCCAGGCTCATTATCTATGTATAGTAGGAGCGATTTTGAGATCTAAAGTGTGTTCACCAGCACTTTCATCAGGTACGGCTTACGCCAAAAGTATAAAAGCGACAACCTCCAAAATTCACTGAGTTGAGAGTCCGTATTCATGCTATCTATGTCCAAAAAATGGAGTGGTTTAGGTAAATATTACGCCTTTAAACGCCAGAAAGCCACTTTTTCTGAAAAGGGCGATAACTCGCAAATCATGTGTGCAATCGTACCTGGATC
This sequence comes from Batillaria attramentaria, assembly GCA_018292915.2. Classification (NCBI taxonomy): domain Eukaryota; kingdom Metazoa; phylum Mollusca; class Gastropoda; family Batillariidae; genus Batillaria; species Batillaria attramentaria. The sequence goes on from JACVVK020000262.1 coordinate 758,929, forward strand.
GGGCCTTCTATTCAACAATCTTGATTCATTTAGAAATCCCAAATTTGAAATCGATCGGTTCAGTATTTTCGGAGAAATAGGCATCTGAACTGGGTTCACATGCAATGTCAACTCAGACTCGGTTTACATGAAAACTATAAGAGCGACCATTTTCTAGTAGTGATTCTCTTCAGAGTCCGTATTCAAGCTATCTACTGCCAAAAAATTGAGTGATTTAAATAAATATTACGCCTGTACACGAAAGACAACCAACTTGTCTCAAAAGGGCGATAACTCCCAAATCACTTAAGCAATCATCACACGCTTGAAACGTCTAATGTAACATTTTGATATATTTGGATACCCCAAATTTGAAGCCATTCGGTTGAGTATTTTCGAAGAAACGGGCCTGGACACAATTCACACACGCACACACACACGCACACACATCCGCACAGACGGCACTCACTGAGGAGGAGAAGTGCGTTCGGAACACCATACGCGTCAGCATCGATGACGCAAGTTTTCTTACGTCATTGTCAGAGTTACACTTGCAAAATCGTCTCTGCGGGAGATCGGCAGTGACGTGCGTTTGTACCACAGATGCTTGCCTATGAACGTGGAAATTTTAGCCCGTCCTATTATGTTGTTTCCATTACTATGGAAACAACATAAAAACAACAACAAAACTAGCACGCACGCTCACGTGAATCGCACGAAGGACAGAAGGGGGGTGGGTGGGTGTTTGGGGGTTTAACGTCCTTTTCCACCACATAGGGTGATATCAAAGACGGGGCAACGACGAAAAAGCCAGCACAAATATTTGGCCCCAGCCGGGATCGAACTCACGACCCGAGCATTAGAAGTCCAACGCTCTACCATTCGACTACGCCGGCTCCCCGAAGGACAGAAAACACCACAGTCACGTTGTGCGTAGGGTTAGCTCAGCTATGTAAGTAGCTACTTAATTATATAGATTGGCGCAAATTAGGAAGAAAAAAAAAACAGTGATAAAAAAAAACTTTTGAGGAGGCCCTTCAAGTGACGGGGGGATCAATGGTAACATTACAAGTTTAAAAATAGACCTTGGGGGACACCCCTGACATAGTAGTGGCATCCTCAGTGCCAAACGATTTTTGATACAGTGGGAGTTGCTTATCCAGAAAGCCTGTGCAGAACTTACTGAGTAATTCTCACCTGATCTCAGCAGCAGCAGCAGCAGCAGTGCAGACCAGAGGCGTATGGTATTTGGCAGGAGTTTCATCGTTGTTGATTTCAATTCAGGCGAACCTTTGGTCGGTTTGCAATACTGACACGGAAAGCACTGAGTAAAATGTCGTGCCAGGGCTTGAGAGTCCAAATCTCTCTCTCTCTCTCTCTCTCTCTCTCTCTCTCTCTGTGTGTGTGTGTGTGTGTGTGTGTGTGTGTGTGTGTGTGTGTGTGTGTCTGTGTGTCTGTGTGTGTGTGTGTGTGACACTCTGTGTGTGCGCATAGTACGTGCGTGCGTGCGTGCGTGCGTGCGTGCGTGCGTGCGTGCGTGCGTGCGTGTGTGTGTGTGTGTGTGTGTGTGTGTGTGTGTGTGTGTGTGTGTGTGTGTGTGTGTGAGAGAGAGAGAGAGGGAGAGAGAGCACTCGCTGTCCTAACATCATTCAGCACCGGAATGCCAGCCAACAAAGTGGCCTCAGCGCATTTGAATTTTAAAAATATATAATGCCATGCACTTCATCACTCACTGATTGTCAGCCATAAGCGTCAAAAGATGGGTTGTGAAGTTCCAAAGTACACGAAAGAAAAGTATGTCAACTATGAAAGTGCGTCATTTCAAACATTTGGTCGGTGCATAGTTATTTTGGGGGTATCGCTTGGATCACGCAAAAAAAAAAAACAACAACCAACCGATGGCACAGAGAATTCTCTTCGAAGTATTAGCAAATGCACTTTTGAATGCCAGTATATGAGCACATGCTTTGAAATAAACGTATATCCTTCATAACGTCAAGCACTTTCAACGACCCCACGCATCATTTTCAGTGAGCAGAATTTTGAGGGGGTACAAAAGTGTCACTAGTCGACCTACCAGAAAAAAGAAAATGTCGCAGAAAATGTATGTGACTAGAGCAGCAGAGGTAAGAGTCTGAATGCTTGTGGTATAAACAGCTTATATGATTAGTTCGAGTAATTAACCACGACAGAAACCACGAGATGTTTCAATTTTTTTACCGTAGCTACCAAGCTGATCATGTAACCTCTATTTCTTTCATACCCATAAAATATAACCTCTATTTATTTCATACCCATAAAATATAACCTCTGTTTATTTCATACCCATAAAATATAACCTCTGTTTCTTATATACCCATAAAATGTAACCTCTATTTATTTCATACCTAAAATGTAACCTTTATTTCATACCCAAAAAATGATAAATAGAACTTACATGATTAGTTCTCGTGGTTTACAGCGAAAGGAACGACCAGATGTTTCAATTTTTTGCCGTACCTACCGAGCCTCCGGCGAAGTAACTATGGCAAAAGTTGAAACATCTGTTTATTATTATTATTATTATTATTATTATTATTATTATCTACAGGGGCGCAGGAAGATGTTGGGGGTAGGGGGGCAGAATCTCAGAGGGGGGACGGGGAACGGAAAAGGTCGGCTCAAAACTAAAATAAAGCCGAATGGCCGCGAAAGTGATTATGAGCAGATATATACGGACAGGAAATGATGGCTTGAGGCGTTTTTTCTTACAAACGCAAATCGAGGTGGTTGTTGTTGTTGTTGTTGTTGAAAAGTTACCGTTTACGGTATCAGACGACTTTCTGCCAAGTCGTTTTGATATTTCATGCAACGGCTAAACTGAGTTGTCTGTTGGGTGGGATGAGGGAGAGAGCAGGAAGAGGGGAGGGGGGCAAGACCATGGCTTTGCCCCCCCCCCCTCTTGCCATAGTCACCTGATTTTCCGGGGGAGGGGGGGGGCAAAAACATACTCTTGCCCCCCCCCCCCCCCTGCTCGGGTACCGGGGGGGGGGGGGCCCTACAACTCCGGTTCCGGCGCCCCTGATCTAAGTAATAATAAGGAAAAAAACCAAAGAAAAAACAAACAAAAAAACGCACAAATGAGCAACAAACAAAGAACGAGCAGATGTTGTAAACACGCACACACACACACACACACACACACACACACACACACACACACACACACACACACACACGCGCGCGCGCGCGCGCGCGCGCGCGTACCTATTGATCTCAAGTGCACACAGTTTGTTTTTAAAATCAATAATAATTAAACACAAAAAGAGAGGAATAAAATAGCAGGCGAAACAGTCGGCTTGCAATTAATCAGACAAAATTACTGATTGTAATATACCAGTGTTAAAAGTGAAAAAAAAAAGAGAAAAGTTTGTAACATTTATGATTTCATACTTTACTGTGACATGAAGTATTTGGAAAACTTCTCTTTAAAAACATTGATAAAGGATGCGGCTTTAACATGAACCGGGAGGCTGTTCCATAATGTAGGTCCTGAGAATGAAGAGAGAGAGAGAGAGAGAAAGAGAGAGAGAGAGAGGATGTACCATTGTCAAGACGACTTTCTAGGCGTTCTATCCGTGTCTTCGACAAAGGAAGTTTCTCGACTTCCCTCTCTAGGTGACTTACACGGTCTTCCATCTGAAGATCATCAGCCGTATTCTCACGTACCTTATCTTCAATGGAGTTAACACTCTTCGTAAGTTCTGCATTCATCCCAGTAAAATTGCTCTTATCTCTCAGTCTAATCTCGAGCCCAGCCATAACTTCATCACATTTAGCTTCAGCACTGCCGGCCCATTCTACTATGCTGGCATCCAGCTGTGCCCTGAGGTCAGCAATCCCAGCTATTAGGCTGGTTCTGTGGGTTTGGAGTAGAGTTAGCTTGGCTTCTGCAGCCCTCAAGCGTTCCTCAAGACTGACCGCTGACACCCTGGCGTTCACGAACAGAGCAAAGAGGAGGTGAAAGATGAGTTGATAGGCCGACCGCATCATCATCATCATCACAAGAAGGCTTCTTCAGTTTCTGAAATCTTTGGGTTTTCGTCCTGAGGATGGTTGTGGATTGTAGTATATGTAGTGTCTTGGCTGACTGACTGACCCTGATCAGAGGTAGGGTTCAGAAGCACCCAGAAGAGAGCCAAGTGGACCCGTCTCAGCAGCAGGCGCCAACGCAACTAGAAAGGGATGATAGAGCGAGACCCTTAACACAATGATCTTCAAGTACACAAGCTGAAAATATAGCGACTGCCAATCTTGTGTTGGCTTTTATAGTCACCAAGTTCTTGAGATCCGCAATTTTGTATAACTGACAAAATTAGGTACTGTCACTAATGAGCGCTTCAGAATGCTAGAGAACTGAATTTTCGCTTGTAATCTTTTTTGGCTCCTTCACTTTGAGCTGGCAATATCAAACACAGAGCAAGCCACCGAATATGGGTTTGACCCTCATCATATTTTACATGACACACTCGTGAACCTTCCCCCTGCCCCCCCCCCCCCCCCCCCCCTCACCCCGGCCACCAACCCTTTCATCACGCTACCTTTCAGAATGTGACCTGTCTTTGCACTGGGATGAATTATGTTAGCTCACCGATTTACTTAGGCGCGAACAGAGGTAGGTACGTCCACTGACAAGGGGTTGAGCGACACATCACGCACACTTTGTTCACCCCTATCCATTATCGGACTCCTCCGTGATGCTTAAAGTGGCAAGTGTTAGCTGCTCAAAACTCACACGTCGACTTGAGCTGACTACAATTACAAACGCATGAAGTCTCGCAAGTGGGCAAAGTTAGAGCCTTTTCTGGGGCGCAGTTGCTAAGTTTCGATCTGCAATGCACGTGGCTACCGCACGGCACTCTCAGATCCAGTAAAGTTGACCGAAGCTGGTTTAGCGGTCGGTGGCATGCTGCGCTATGACGGATTGCACGCCGTATCTACTGCAAGAAGTCGTATTTGGTCGACGGCAACGTTAAAAGTTTACAGAGCTCTGAACAAATACCCCCCCCCCCTCACACACACACACCCCATTCAAAAAGGCAATAATTCTTTATTTCACGCGAAACACTATTTCTGTAGTGGTAGTTGCTCGTTGTGAAATATTATTCATCTTTAACTTTTAGACAATACAACAGAATAGCAGTTTGTCTGAAACACTATAAGTGAACATAGAACTTTACACTCGCCGAGAGGCAACCCCAAACTTTGCTTTCTCATTGTGTACTCGGTCGTTACACAGAAGGTGTCAGAATGAAGGTGGACGTGAATACCATGCTGAGTCTGCCGACTGTAAGAACGTTGGTATGCGTCGCGTTTCTGGTGTCAGGAGTAGTGAACGAGGCTCCGTGGACGGACAACATGAAGGAAGTGGTTTACGCATGTGCTGGAGATCGCGTCACATTCGGCTGGAACTCTTCACTCATCAGTACCCCCCAAGGAGTCACGGTATGGTGGTCAGCACAGGTGAGAACTCAGTGTAGTTTTGTCTGGTTGTAGGATTGCTCTTTTGTTGATGGTGGTGGTAGTGATGATGATGATGATGATGATGATGATGATGATGATTGCCCATTTTAGGCCAAACTTTTATTTTAGAATTAGCAAATATCTAAACATACTCAATGCGGCCTTAAGAAGGGGGGCCGGAAAGGAGGGAGCAGAGAGAGAGAGAGAGGGGGGGGGGGGAGAACGATGATGAAAGAGATTGCTTTATGCCAAAAGGTATATGCTACAATGTTATCAAGACCCACAATGGTATTCAAATAAAGATATTGTGCTATCTGGCATATATGTGTGTAAGGATGTCTTGAAAATGCAATGAGCCAAAACAAATTTTCTTTTCAGTGAGGTGATACACTGTACCTCCGTTCCTCAGAATTGCACAAATCTAACCTTGGAACATTTTCACAAAAATAATAATATACCTCAGGTCACGTAGACAAAAGTCCATGAACCATGCATATTTGCGTGTGTGTGTGTGTGTGTGTGTGTGTGTGTGTGTGTGTGTGTGTGTGTGTGTGTGTGTGTGTGTGTGTGTGTGTGTGTGTGTGTTTCAGATCAATGGCGCAATACAAATAGTGAATCGGGAACGTCCTGCTGACTTTCAGTTTTTCAATAACGGAACTCTCATACTCCTCGCAGCCAAACCATCTGACAGTGGCCGCTACTATGTAGCGCTACACGACAACAAAGAACACAAGACATATCGCCGTTCTGCCAGTCTTACTGTCTTTAGTGACAACTTTGTCCGAGGTTCGTGCATTGTTTTGACAAGTCTAAGGAAACACAAATCATGCCAGTGGTTGCAAGGGTAGCTGGTTCGTTGACTGGTTGGTTGGTTGGCTGGTTGCCGGCTCATTGTTATTTTCCGCCACAAAAGAGTGATGAAAAAGACGATGCAGCAAGGAGAGGACAGACACAATTTTGTTACTTCCGTTTTGCTGGTACCGTTCGCCCGTTAGGGGGTGCAAATGTACACCAGCCATGCGCAGGAGGGGCAAATAAACTCCAGTCGTCCACTAACGGGGGTGACTGTATCCCCGCAACGCGGGAGGGGGTGCAAATGTACTCCGGGGTCTGGCGAGGTGAAGTCACGTGGCCGCTGACTTCGTTCTAAGACTTTACTTACGCGAAATATCGACGGAATTGACTGGTATACATTTGCATCCCCTGACGGGCGAACTGTAGCACCTCAGCGTTACTCCCACCTCACGACCCGAGCATCGGGTGAGTGGGTTTTGGGTGGAGGTTTGGGAGTTTAACGTCCTTTTCCACCACGTATGGGTGATATCAAAGACGAGTCAACAACAACAAAAAAAAAAAGGCCAGTACAAATATTTGGCCCCAGTCGGGATTCGAACTCACGACCAGAGCACTGGGAGTGCAAATTACGCTCTAACATTCGGCTGTCCCAGCTCCGCGCCCGCTTCAGTGGTCGCCTATCCCGGGTCCTCTGAGGCAAGTGTCATATACAGTAATCAATTTTGTTTGAATTCGAAAGTGATCTAATGGTATGGTATGGTATGGTATGGTATGGTATGGTAGACTTCTCCTCAGCGAACATATCCATCTCTTCTGAGATGCTCATGGTGCCGCAGGGCTAGATGACGAAGCAGTGAAAGCCTGTTGTCGGTAAGCGCTACTTTATGTGCAATTACCCCCCCCCCCCCCCCCCCTGCTTCACTCTGGTGCGTGCAACACTGTTTCTGTTTTACACGCCACCGGCCACAGCCCACTCTTCTTCGAAACATGGACGAGGGATTTTTTTTTAAGCGTAAACACTTGATATGTAAATTGTATGCGTGCAAGATTGTGTACAGGAGGGCGAGACAGGCACCGTGTACAGGTCTGCACGTGATTATGGCTCGATTTGGAAAGGAAAATCCAACCAATTTCCTGCCCACCAGGGATTCGAACAGGACGGCTCAGGATCCGAAGTCGGATACCTTCACCACTAGACCTAATCCCCTTGTACTACTTTGTAAGATTTTCCATTCTGACAGTTTGTAAGTGCCGTCAGAGTGACGTCAGTTCAAAGACTGTGCAAGTTTCCTTCAAGCAAATTCTGAAAACCCACCTCAGCCCTTAACCAATAGCTGTTGCCACATCATCTTGCTGGTCGTGTGTGTGTGTGTGTGTGTGTGTGTGTGTGTGTGTGTGTGTGTGTGTGTGTGTGTGTGTGTGTGTGTGTGCGTGTGTGTGTGCGCGCGCGCGCGCGCCCCGGGGCAGCAGAGGCCGTGTATGACTGCACATTATGTGTTTGTAGTTATAAATATATATGTGTGGGGGAATGTTTCGTGCGTTTCTGTGTGAGTGAGGGCGTGACCACTGTAAGGCGTCCTGATCTCCTGTGGGAAGGAGGGTGGGTGTCCCTTAAATCCACATTATTATTATGATTTATGATTATAATGTACTCCATCAGAGCAACCTGTGATCTCATCTCGCAAGTTCGAAGTGGCATTTCATCGTCATGATGTGAAAGTGGATGGGACGACCCAGCGGCGACTCCAGTTCTCGTGTGGAACGTTTCAGACTCTTGGCAATCCACCTGTTCCGTCTGTGTGGACAGTAAGTCATCTGTGAGACTTTCACGCAGTTCGGGTACATCTGGTATATTCATGGTATTTTGAACTGGTAAACGACAAGAGTGTTGTATCGTAGTTTATGTTAAGGTTGCATGAACAACATTTTAATGGAGTATAAGAATGAAGCAGAAAATGCAACTTGCTTAGATTGTTGTTTGTTTGTTTGTTGGTTGGTTTTTGTTTTTTTTTAGGTTATGTTGGTTTGTTTTGTATTATTGTTTGTTTGTTTGTCTATTTGTTTGTTTTGTTTTTTGTTGTTAAGTTGTTTCTCTATAGAGAAACAACTTCATGGGATGGGGCAGATTTCGCTGCGCGCAGCAGCAAGTTTCAGTGGTACAAAACAAGGCTGTGACGTTTCTCCAGACAATACATACTTTCGCGCACATTGTGACGTAACGAAATCTGCGTCATAGACACTTGACGTGCACACCATGCTGCTGCGTTCTTTTTGGCGGGAGTTGTGAGACGTGTGTGTGTGTGTGTGTGTGTGTGTGTGTGTGTGTGTGTGTGTGTGTGTGTGTGTGTGTGTGTGTGTGTGTGGACGGATGTACATGTAATGAGCTCCTAAACCACCTCGTTGGAGGCCTTTTTACTTTGAGATAAAATGGGAATTCACCTTCTCCAGACCTGCCTTTCACGATTTTCATCCTGCCGCATTTTTGAGATGAGTTATCGCCCATTTAAAAAAAATCGTCATGTTACGAATTTTTTCGAAAAAGTTGTTCAAATTCCTTCATTTTCTAGACTTAGGAAGTTCACCCAATTACACTGACTGTATTCGTACTACAGCTCTGTAGCTCTGACTGGTTTTGTGTAAAAAAAAAAATATATTTCCGAGGTAGGGGTGGTTTGCACATAAGACCAAAAATCTATGAAAAGACTACTGCAAATTTCTCATCCCGGCGTTATTGTCTAGTGTGACAACTGCACATATGACAGGAACTACTGCACTATTATAGCTTTAGCATTTAGAATAACTGAACTTTTACATAAACATAGCTTTTTCAAGTTTCTGCGAGAAGCACCGGTCAAAAGAATTTTGCGATTTCATATATACAATCCAAGGTATTCTAGTCCATGTTTCACCAGCCCTCTAGATCTTCCAGAGTTTATGTAAAAATTAATTCAGTCAGGGAAGTCACAAAAGCAACATTGAAATCACAAGACATGCACAAGCATCATCTGTCAAAATCACAAGACGTAAACAAGCATCCTCAGACGATCTCAGTGCTAGACGCTGACGTAAAATGTTTAGTTAACGGAATTGACGTCATATCTCTCTCTCTCTCTCTCTCTCTCTCTCTCTCTCTCTCTCTCTCTCTCTCTCTGTATGACGGCCTGCCTGAGGCTGATGTCAAATGTTTAGTTCACGGAACTGACGTCTCTCTCTCTCTCTCTCTTAGGACTTGGAGAGGGGAGAACCGGCAACAATAACAACAAAACAGACAAAATAAAATGAAGTTTGGAGAAACAACTTTGTAGGACGGGGCCGTTCCTCCTTGTTGTTTTTGGTTTTGGTTTATTTATTTATTTATTTATTTGTTGGTTTTGTCTTTGTTTTATTGTTTGTTTTGTTTTGTTTTTTGTTCATTGGTTGTTGGGTTTTTTTTTGTTTTGTTTTGTTCTGGGTTTTTTTTGTTGGTTCTTTTTGTTTTTTGTTTTTTTTTTTTGTTTTTGTTTTTTTTTTTTTTTTTTTTGGGGGGGGGGGGGTGAGTGAGGGATGTTTTCTTTGTTTTGGGCGTTTTGTTTTTCTATTTGTTGTGGATTTTGTTGTTGGGTTGGGTTGTTTTTTTGTTGTTGTTATTTTGTTTGTTGTTTTCGTTGTTGTTGTTTTGCGGGATGGGGGGGGGGAGGGGGAGGGGGTTGTAATAATTAAACATTTTTATATTGAGCATAAAAGAAACGCACATCTACCATGATATATTTTGGGGTTTCAGACTCCATCCGGCCAAACCATGCGCAGTACGTTTTATATAGATGGATTCTTCATCCTGTACCTTCCCATCGACAATTGGCTGCAGAGCGGCAACTACACCTGTCGGAACGACCCTGACGAGCCTGTTAAACACTGTCTGGACCCTGCAACACCTTTCAGTGCAAGCCTGTTCGTGGACACCGTGGGCATTCGTTTGAAGGCCTTGGAGGATCAGCTGGTGGAGGTGAAAACTACTGGAGCTGAACTTGAGACTTTGAACGGTGAATTCGAGGATTATATGGACGCCGTTCTAGCGAGGCCGGAAGTGGAACTTGACGCGAGACTGGCGGTTGTTGAAGCTGAAGCTAAGTCACGGAGTGCTGCTGCGGCTGCCCGATTTAACTCTTCCATAGCTGAGATCCAAGCTCGCCTTACAACAAGAGACGCCACGTGTCTTAATCATCTTGCTGGCTTGAAGGCCAGTGATGAAGCAACGCTGTCTCGTATTGAGGCGGCCTCTGCATTAATTGCCGCTGCCAGGTCTACTCATGAGGCCCGGTTTCAGAGAGTTGAAGACCGTTTCACTGTGGGTATGTATTACTATTTGTAAAATTATTGGTGTTTACACCACTCGACAGTGCACATTTTCAGTGAGTTAACTACGAGTGCTTACATGCAAAAATACGTAGCAGAGAGCGAAAGTGTGAGTTTTGACTTTCCATATAACCCACTCAGTTGTTTACGAGGTCCGTCACAAAACACACTCAAGTTACGCCATCAATCAAAGACACGCAGAAAGTGCGTCATTTCAGGCATTTGGAAATCATACGTTACGGCCTGTGCACAGTTGTTTTGTAACGTACTTCTCCAACTGTCAGAGACAGTGCCGCCAGAATAGTTATGAGTATAACGGACTAAGACTGTTATCTCACGTTTGTAATGTCAACCATTTTGAATTGGTAATTAGTTAGTAAATGCCACCAAGTCGCCTGACACGTTCCGCGACAGACGGAAGTGCTTGTGCACCTGTATGTGTTAAATGTATGTATTAAGTGTTTGAGTGTCTGAGGTAAAGATTTCATATCGTATTGTGTGCGTTTTCCGCGTCTGGTGGTGTCTCGTTGCGAGCGGTATGGGCGCGAATGGTTATGTACGTGTGTGAATGTGTACGGGAAGATGGAAAGCAAGACTGGTCGTGGCATCTTTGCTTTTTCACTTATAATTTCCTCCACATTTCAGGAATGACCACAAGAAACGTAGCCGTAAAGAAGCCGACAAGAATGAGTTATCCCGCACCTTCTTCTAAGGGGGGGTCTGGGAGGGCGGTGGATGGAAGCCGTACGACGGACAGTGAGCAGTCTTGCGCTCTCATGGATTATGTTACTGACCCATTCTGGTATGTTGATCTGCAGGACACATATCATGTGTATGCTGTCGCCATCACCAGCTCTGACAAGTGGCGTCGAGGTATGGATTTTATTTGGTATTCCTGCGTTTCTGCGTTCTTTCTTTTTTTTCTTTTTTTTTAGGGGCTTTCTAGTAGTTGTTGTTTGTTTGGGTTTTTTTAAAATTTACGTTGCTAGTTTGCTAGTTTTGTTTTGATTTGGGGTTTTTTGTGTCTTTTTTTTTTTTTTTTTTTTTTTTTGGGGGGGGGGGGGTTTGGCTGGATGGTCGTTGTTTGATTTTGTCGATATTGTTTGATATTGTAGAGGTTGTTTGTTTGTTTGTTGTATCTGTTTTTTTTGCTGTTGTTTTTGTTGTTGTTTTTGTTTTGGTGTGTCGTGTGTTGGGTTTTTTGTTTGTTTGTTTTTCTCTGTTGTTGTTTTTTGTGTGTTTGTCTTGTTTGTTTGTTTGTTCGTGTGTTTTTGGTTCTTTTTCGGGGGGGGGGGGGGTGTCTTTTGTTGGTCTTTTTATTATGATTTTTTCCCGGGCAGTGTGTATTGTGTGCGTGTGTGCGTGCGTGCTTGTGTGTGTGTGTGTGTGTGTGTGTGTGTGTGTGTGTGTGTGTGTGTGTGTGTGTGTGTGTGTGTGTGTGTGACTGTGTGTTATTGTGATGTTTTCATGTTTGCTTGTTTTAAAGATATTGGTGTTTGTTTGCTTGCTTCCGTTGTTGCTATTTTGACGTGTTGTTCTTGTCGGTGTTGCATTTGGGGCTTTTACAGCAGGCTAGAAGCAAACAAAAGAGAACGCATTAGGTGTGAAGTTAGTTTTTACATGAGCGTGTACTTCGTACTGTTTCTGGTTGCAACAGGTACTGCGGTAATGGACTTCTTCATCGACCTGTCTGACGAGGTACCAACGTACAAGAACTCGACCACACTCTGTACCCCGTACGCTGGCGGGCTGAAGAGTGAAGTCACCGATTTTGTTGTCTGCCGTCCCAACGTTCGTGGCCGTTACCTGAGAGTGCAAGGTCACAATGTTGAACTCGTTCTGTGTGAGGTCGAGGTTTATCCCTACGAAGAGGGAGCAACGTTCCTCTCAGTGCTGAACCCTGACTGGAAGTGAAATGAATTGTGGGGCGGCAGGTCAACTCTTAAAGCCTCTATTATTCGTAAAGCCTGCTCTTAACTGGGCACACTGAGCGCGCGAAACACATGTGCACATCACAGTCGTTGCGCTCGGTGTGTCTACTAACTACAAAACTGAACACAGCTGTGCTCGGTGACAAACCGATTGAAGATGCACTGTCCGCCATGTTTGCGCGCCGAGTGACGTAGTACAGCCAATCAGAATCTGTTGTGGAATCCACAGTCACAGTTGTGGCTGTTTGAAATCCAGGTTGCTGTGATGACGCCACAGCGGCGGAAACCCCCCCAAATCACAACTGTGTCACAACTGTGGACAGCACTGTGGCGCTCCGCAGTGCCCAGTTAAGAGCCGGCTTTACGCCGCTGAGATAGAAAACTGCCGCTTTCGGGTTTCTAAGGCTGTTTACCAGATAGAGGGATGTTTCATTTGGCCATCGCGACCGTTTTCGTGACTTTGTTGCTTCTGCTTCTTGCTTTTCTTTGCTTTTCTTTGAGCCTATACGGTCCAGACTGGGACTCGACAAATCTTCTACAAATAGCCGCCAGTCAGCGCCTTCTAGATTATCCTCAGTCCGCAACCAAATAACGTCGTCTGCTCAGTACGCGGTACACTTTTAGAACAACCTATACGCCGTCAGAGTCATCACAATGGTTTCAGATGCTATATCATGACCCCAGTGACTGATCCTGATGCACAGATGAATCACATTCGATGAGAAGTTTTCCACGCGATGATGTATAACCTTCATATGTATTGAGGCTTAAAGAGCGCGAGCTGGACAACCCCCTGCCTGTCACATGACAAGACTTGTTAAAAAGAACAAGCCACTGTCACTTCAAGCCACTATTACGCACGGTTGTCGGCTTTCCGCCCTAGGCCCCAGGGCCAGTATGTAAAAGTCGAGGTAAATTTAACCCACGGCTACGGGCCTAACCCAGACTAGGACAAAAGAAACAAAACAAAAAAAAACCCAAAAAAAAACAACAACAACAACAAAAAAACATTATATAAAAAGGAGGCGAAGAAAGGAAGAAATCCTTCTATAACGGCTTAGGCATCTTGCTAGAATGAACCCGCTTCCTGATTTAAAACAACAACAACAACAACAAAACCCACAAAATTTAACCCTAGAGTTAGTTTACTTCGAGGTTATAGACTCTAACCCGGGGCTAAAATCCCTAACCTCGACTTCTACATGCGGAGCCTGACAGTTCCAAGTGGGGGAGTGAGCACCGCTCAGAAAGCGCGCACGTACATGTGTACGGCTCTATCAAGAAGCCGTTAATTATCCGCTAATTAGTGACTGTTGCGAGGCAAGAGTTATACCATGTGATGCGCGAAGTGACTGACAACACCTTAGTCAAAAATGAGCCGATTCTGTCGAGAGATCTGGGTGTAATTGTCGAAAAAGTGATGCGATCGGCCAGTTCATAACACCATGTCAGTAGACTGCAGACGACATGACCAACAAAGGAAAGTCAGTCAAGCGTAAGAAGGCCCAGAACAGTTCGGGGAATTCAAGCATTGAGTGCACGACCGAGACAGAAGAAAACCGTGACACAGCGACCCCAAGTAAGACTGTGGGCACCGAAAAGAAGCCTGCTAAGAAACCGAACACAAGGAGTGGTGGCGAAAACAGTGAAGGCTTAGTACCCATTAGGAAACACTTCCCGACAGTGTCAGTGCATAGGACTGAAGGTATGGCGGACAGCGGCCCGACAGAAGGCACAGGGAGTAGCGGATTAACGACCCGTGAAATCTCCAACGAGGACCTAATGAGACAATTGACGGTGGTCATTGAGAAAATTGACAACATGAAAAGGGAAGTGGACGAAGTAAAGGGTGCGATCTTCGAACTTCGCGGCGAGAACGAGGTGCTGAAACAAGAACTGTCAGGATGTAGGAGGGAGATCAACGAACTGAGAGACAAATGCAAGGAGGCGAAACATGAAGCAGAGGTGGCACGGAAAAGAAGCGAAGCGTTGGAACAATACACACGAAGAAATAACATCAGAATCTTTGGCGTGAGGGAAGAGGAGCGTGAAACAGGTGCGGCCTGCGAGGGCAAGGTGCTAGGCATCCTCAAAAACAAACTGGGACTAAACGTCAGGATTGAAGACCTTGAAGTAGCACACCGTGTCGGCCGTAAAGACAGGGATGATCGACCTCGAGGGAAACCAAGACCCATCATTGTACGATTCGTCTCACGACGTTCCCTACAAGCAGTGTTTCAGAACCGGAAAAAACTGAAAGGATCTGGTGTCGTGATCGCGGAAGACCTCACGGCCGCTAGGTTCTCGCTCCTAATGTCGAGCAGGGACTATCCTGGTGTTGAGCGAGCGTGGTCAAAAAATGGGAAAATCTTTGTCAAAAACAGTCGAGATCGGGCAGTGTATGAAATTGAATCTTCGACTGATCTGCAAAGACTACCAACCCGCCCACGTAGTGAACCACCAGACACCAACCGTGGGAAAGCCTCCCAGCCGGGAAACACGGTGCAAGAGTCGAATGGCAGGAACCGCCAACTTTCCTCAGAGGACTTGTTTCTGGACGCAGATGAAATAACGCAAACGACTAGGTGTTGAATCTGTTACCCTTACTTATGCGTTTTGTTTTGTTTATCTCCTGTCTACCGATCATGCCGGCGACAGATACTGTAAGTTACCTGCGTGAACGCATTTTTTCCGTCTTCGCTTTACTACTAGTCCAACTTTGACTGCTTCGATCCTTTTTTGTGTGTTGATATCGTAAGAACCATAATGAATTTCATCCACCCTTTTTCGCTCTTTGTTTACATCATGTGACAAGGCCAAAGGTCATAGTGAATGACCCCCTCGCCGGCGTCATCTGACCGCACCCCATGTACGAAATGTGTGTAGTTTAACAAGCTGGCGAGCAATGCACGCCTCAATACAACTCCATTTACTACTTTCTCGCTTTTTATTACTTTTCGTGTAGCTCGGATGGCGCACAGCAGACCGTAGCAACCTGACCCACTTTGCATTTCTTTTTTTCTTTTTGGCGTGTTGTGTATGTCACGTGACAAGGTCAAAAGTCAAACGAAGGGCCCAGGCTTGTGTCAGCTGTAATGTTGTGTTTACGTCACGTGACAAGGTCAAAAGTCAAACCAATGGCCGAGCCCTGCGTCAGCTGTAGCTAACGCTTGTAATAATGCAGTCTGTGTGGGTTTTACGTGAACAAGTACTGCCATCAAGTACTGTAGGTGTACTTTTACTTCAGCTGTGAACTGTCTATGAAGTTGTTAGTAGCCGCAGTATCGGAGTTTTTTCACGGAGTACCATTATGGAGCGAAAGTGAACATGTGGGAGCGTAGTCGGAGGTGGCCTTGACCTGTTCGGCGAGCGAGGTCTGTTTTTTTTGTTTTTTTTTTTTTTTCGTTTTTCTGGTTCTGTTGTTTGTTGTTTGTTCTTTTTTTTGACGTAGGTGTGTCACGTAAGCAGTGCCCCACACAATGAATACATTTTTTTCTTTGTTATTGTTGTTTGTATGTCATTGTTTCATTCCTAAATGTTTCGTTATTGTCCATATGTTGTGTACCACGTTCGTTCTGTGCAGTAAATGTTGTGTTGAACCGTATACATGTATGCATGAGCCGCTGCCGATAAATGATATCAGGATCGTTGTGAACCTACTCCGTGTCGTGCCTGCATTTGTCATGAACACACCATGTCTGTCATCAGCAGTTTCTTGTATTGTACTTTACCTACTACAGCTGGCCAGAAAATATGTGTGTACCACTGTCTGTGCTTTTATCATTACTATAGTTAGTCCAGGGACTGACGTTTGTATGCTGACCCAGTGTCTGTTAGCCTGGGCTATTCATACCAAATAAATATGATGACATCTAAGCCGTTTAAAATACTTAGCTTTAACGCGAATGGACTTGGTAATTATCAGAAAAGGAAGGACGTTTTTGAATTTTTAAGAAAACAAAATGCACAAATTATTTTCCTACAAGAAACGCATTTGAAAACAGAGTGTGAAAACATGACCAGGTCAATGTGGGGTTTTGAAGTCATTCTTAATGGTATTGACACCAACAGTAAGGGGGTCGGGATACTCATCAACAATACTTTTGACTATAAGTTACACAGTGTTGTACGAGGTGGTAATGGAAGTTACATCATCATTGATATTGAATTATTAGACAAAAGGATGACTCTTGTGAATGTGTATGGCCCTAGTGGCACGGATTCTCCCCTGTTTTTCGAAAACATCATGCATGAATTGGACAATTTTGATAATGACTTTGTAATCATGGGTGGAGACTGGAATGTTATACTTGATGTTAAGAATGATGTATTTAGATACAGAGGTGTAAACCGTCCAAGGGCAAGGAAAATATTACTTGATAACATGTCATCACATGAGCTTATTGATATATGGAGGGAGTTTAACCCAAGAAAAAAACAGTTTACATGGAGGAGATTTAACTCCACTCAACAAGGTAGATTAGACTACTTTTTAATATCCGAACAGCTAATCACTGATGTGCTGAATGCCACCATTCTACCAGGTTATCGATCTGACCACTCTATAATTGCACTCGAATTCAAAACAAGCAAAACAACAAGGAACAGAACATACTGGAAATTTAACAACTCGCTGTTAAAAGACAAGCACTTTGTTGAGGAAATAAAAAAGGTGATAACAGAACTCAAGAAGCAGTATAGTGCACTTGTTTATTGCAGAGACTCAATTGATAAGATTAAAAATGAGGATCTACAGCTACAAATTCATGACCAATTATTTTTTGAAATGATATTATTAGAAATAAGAGGTAAAAGTATAGCTTATGCTGCTCATAAAAAGAAACAGGATAGACTGAGGGAAGACAGTCTTTTGAAGGAAATATGTGAAATGGAGTCACATATCACTGATAGCAACGTAGAAACACTGGAAAAGAAGCGACAAGCATTAGAAACACTTAGGAAAAAAAGAATAGATGGGGTAATTATACGTTCTAGAGCCAAGTGGGTAGAGGAGGGAGAAAAGAATTCAAGATATTTCTGTGGCCTGGAAAAAAGAAATTATGTAGAGAAATCTATAAATGTTTTGGAAACCGAGGATGGAGAAAGTTCTTAGTGACCCTGAATTGATTAGAGAAGAAGCCAAACATTTTTACGAGGAATTATACGCCTCTAAGGAGGCAGACTTAGTTAATATTGACCTGTCATCTGTAGTAACGGGCCCTTGTCTGTCTCAAGAAGAGAGTGACTCTATTGAAGGGACTATTAGTTATGACGAAGCACTTAAAGCTCTGAAAAAGATGAAAAATAATAAAAGCCCAGGGTCGGATGGATTCACTACAGAATTTTTCAAATTCTTTTGGGTTGATATTGGTGTGTTTCTCGTTCGATCTTTCAATTGTGGTTTTCAGAATGGTCAACTCTCTGTAACACAGCGACAGGGAATCATCACCTGTATCCCTAAGGAAGGAAAGTCCAAGAAATTTATAAAGAATTGGAGACCCATCACACTTCTAAACACTGCATACAAAATAGCATCTTCATGTATAGCAGAACGCCTTAAAACAGTTCTTCCAAAAATTATTCACGAGGACCAGAAGGGATTTTTACCTGGACGCTTTATTGGTGAAAACATCAGAATGATGTATGACATATTAGTATACACAGATACACACAACATTCCTGGTCAATTGCTGCTGATAGATTTTCAGAAAGCGTACGATAGTGTAGCCTGGTCATTCGTTGAGAAATGTTTAGACTTTTTTAATTTTGGTCCAACACTGAAACATTGGATAAAAACTTTTTATAACAATGTGATTTCCTGTCTCGCAGTAAATGGTAGCTACTCTGGTTGGTTTAAAGTATTCAGGGGTTTGAGGCAGGGGGACCCCTGCTCATCATATCTATACCTCGTATGCGCTGAAATTTTGTCTTTGTTACTAAGAAACAATAAAGAAATTACTGGTATTAAAATTGCAGATGATATTAAAGTACTGCTTTCACAGTTTGCCGATGACACCACCCTGTATTTAGATGGAAGTAAGAAGTCGTTTGAACAAAGTATACACACTCTGAAATACTTTTCATCCTTCTCTGGTTTGTGTATGAATAATGAAAAAACACAAGTAGTTTGGATAGGCTCAAGAAAAGGTAGTGGAATTAGATATATGCCTGGCACAGATTTTGTATGGAACCCAGCTAAATTCAAAGTCCTTGGCGTTGTTTTCTCCACAAACACTAGTGACATTGTTAATTTAAATTATCAAGGTAAATTAGAGGAGATTAAGCGCCTACTACTAGTGTGGGCAAGGAGACAACTGACCCCCTATGGGAAAATTACTGTTATTAAAACGTTAGCATTATCAAAACTAGTCCCACTATTCACAAATATCCCTGATCCACCCGTACATTTTCTTCATGACTTGAATCAGTATTTGTATGATTTTTTATGGGACAAGAAACGAGCAAAACTGAAAAAGACTGTTGTTTGTTCACGTTATGATGAAGGTGGACTGAGAATGATGGATGTGTACTCCTTTGTTGCGTCTATGAAAATTAGCTGGCTAAAGAGAATTTTTCTTAAAGATTCAGTTATGAGAAGAATGCTCTTTGTTCACTGTCCAGAAATGCAAAGTCTGCCCATATCCGGAGGGGAGTTCGCAAACTTAATAATGAAAAGATTTAAAAACAGTTTTTGGCGTGATGTGATGCGACACTACAAAAAACTATGTAAGCAATGTAAACCAGAAAACAGTAGTGAGTTTCTGTCTGAATGTATACATTATAATTTGAATATACTAAGAGATAGTAAGACAATACATGTATCAGAATGGATTGACAATGGTATTGTAAAAATAGGGGATTTGGTGGACAGCAACGGTGTATTTATTAGTTATACAGAATTTCATAACAAGTTTTCTGATGTTTCATGCAACTTTCTTGTATATAATGGAATTTTGCAAGCCATTAGATACTATAAGCAGAAGATGTTCTTTGATATTGAGGATAACTACAAAACTGTGTATAGTAAAGTGTGGTCGATTTTGTTACATGGAGATACAAAGAGGATTTACTCAGTGCTTGTAAAAACAAACGAGGCTCCCACCTGCATCAGTAGATGGGAGCAACATTGTACATATCAACCTAACTGGACATCAATCTTTAAGAAAATAATTACATGTACTAGTGATACACACTTGAGATGGTTTCAGTTTAGACTAATTCATCGTCTACTACCCACACGAAGATATCTTTTTTTGAGGAAGTTGTGTGACTCTCCTTGTTGTACCTTCTGTGGTGTGGAGGAAGAGACTATTGTACACCTTTTCTGGGACTGCCCTATTGTGCAAAATTTCTGGACTAGTATTTTAACATGGTTGCATACCACATGTTCCCATTGTACCAAACTCATTTTCTCAGAATCTCTAATTCTCTTTGGCTGGAAACAAAACTGCAAAACTGACAAAGTCATGGATCTCATAATATTATTAGGAAAGTTCCACATATATAAGTGCAAATTACAGAAAACACTACCAAACATTAATATGTTTAAGAATGTTATCAAGTACAGGCACAATGTTGAAAAATACAGACACGTTATAACTACCTCACTAGACAAATTTACAAGCCAGTGGACATTATATAAAGATTTACTTGAGTGATATCTAGAGATGGTTAAGCACTCAACTTTATATTACGCTATGTACAACTTTACAGTAACCGGTTCATGTATGTGTGTGTGTGTGTGTGTGTGTGTGTGTGTGTGTGTGTGTGTGTGTCCAAATAAACATGCGGGCTAAGCGATATATGTACAAGTGTAATACAACTAGGCAGTGCACGCAAAGCACATAGAAGACATAATTCATGTAGACTAGGTAAAATATGCAATATATGCAAAGTATGTAGTGTACGTAGTATATATATATGTAACTCAGGTTACTGTATGTAATGTAATGCGCATATGTAATGTATGTAATGTATGTATTGTATGTAATGCTGCCCGTCATGTCATCATATACCAAAAAGATGAATAAAAAAAAAAAAAAAAAAAAAGTAACGTCATTTTTGCATGGGCTATTAAGAGTGAAAGATGTTATTTCCCTGCTATACTATGCAAACTTATGTTTTGGAACAGTTCCACTCGGAGTGCGCGTGTACGCTCGAAATACTTCCATCGCCATTACTTGTAAAGTTCTTTATGCAATACAGTGTCGGTTTCACTTAGCGCGAGTGGTCGAACATTCAAATTCTACAACTGTTGGTACAGCACTCTCGGCCGCTCACTAGAGGGTAATATACAAGCCACTGTCACTTCAAGCCACTATTACGCACGGTTGTCGGCTTTCCGCCCTAGGCCCCAGGGCCCGTATGTAAAAGTCGAGGTAAATTTAACCCACGGCTACGAGCCTAACCCAGACTAGGACAAAAGAAAAGACAAAAAAAAAAAACCCAACAACAACATTATCTAAAAAGGAGGCGAAGAAAGGAAGAAATAAATCCTTCTATAACGGCTTAGGCATCTTGCCAGAATGAACCCGCTTCCTGATTTAAAACAACAACAACAACAACAAAGATGGCATTTGAGATGCTGTCACCGTGCAGGTGTCCAAGTGGCGTGATGCTAGACACCACGAAAGAACGATCTGTGAGCAGATAACAAAAATTATTGACACCTTTAATTGGATCTTACCCTGGATCATCGTTATTAATGGTTTTGCTGTTGTTGTTGTTGTTTGTTTGTTGTTTTCTTTCTTTCTTTGTTTTTATTTTCAGTTGAGTAATCATGCCTTTTAGAACTTCGAGCAGTGTTGAATACTTTCTATGTCCTTTGAACACGCCGGTTGCATGGCTACGGACGGTTTACCAGTTGTGACGTGGTTTAACATGCAGGGCCCGCATGTAAAAGTCGGGGTTAGGGAGTTTAGCCCAGGGTTAGATTCTAACCTCGAACTAAACTAGCTCTATGGTTACATTTTTTTTTTTAAATCAGGAAGCGGGTCCATTCCAGCAAGTTGCCTGTGCCGTTAGAGAAGGATTTTTGTCTTTCTTTCTTCGCTTCCTTCTTTTTTTTATTTAATTTTGTGTTGGAGTTTCTTTTGTCCTAGTCCGGGTTAGGCCGGTAGCCGTGGGATAAATTAACCTCGCATTTTACATACGGGCCCAGTGGACACCAGTAACTGACCGATGCTTGCCGTGTCCATGCGGTTTTACTGGCCAACTGGGCTTGCCCGCCAGCGAGCTATAAGACTCAAGGGAAACTGTGACCTATAATATACCTTTAGAAAACGATAGTATTACAGATTTCTTGCTCAATTTCACCTGGAGTATTTCTGCAGATGTGCATGCATAGGCACTCGTAGACCGTCAAGTTTTAATAATGAAATCCGAAGTGTCATAATATGCATGCCCATCGGAATTAAACCCCACGTCTCGACACTTAAAAATATTATTTAATGTTTTAAAATCTTTGACAGTCTGCGAGTACCTGTGTGTGCACGGTTGTTGTTGTGGGTGTTGTGTTTGTTTTGTATTTTGCGGGAAAGGTTTTTTGCGTATATCTGGGATATTTGTGTTGTTTTTGTTTTCGTTTGTGTTTATTTGGGATATTTTAGTTGTTATTGTTTTCGTTTGTGTTTCTTGGGATATTTTTTGTTGTTTGTTTGCTGTTTTTGTTGATTTGTGTGCATGTTTTTTTTTGGTTTTTTTTTTTTGTAGTTGATTTGGAGGATGTTTGTTTGTTTAGTTGGTTGGTTGGCTGGTTTGCTTTTGTTCTCTTTTCGTTCACATTTTGTTATTGTGGCGGTGTTGTTGTTTTCGGGCGGAGGTGGCAAGGATAATTTATTAGGATGTTTATTGGTTGTGCCTTGTGTTTCCCAGCTGTATATTTCATTATTAATCAGATACGTATTGCAAAAGTTCACTGTAAACAAAATGTATTGACTGAGCGATTGACCGACTGATTGATTCATTGATTGAGTAATTGATTATTGAATTGGATTGATTGATCCACAGAGAGGGAGAGACAGACAGACAGACACACGCACACAAACTCTCTCACACACACACACACACACACACACACACACACACACACAGACGCAGGCACTCAGGCAGACAGACAGATAGACAGATTGCCAAGCAAAGAAAAAAAGTCGATAACAAAACATGATTAGGGTTTACATGTATTTACTCAATCAAAGCAAAGTAATGACTATTATATAAATTAAAATGCGTGTAAGAAAGAAACTTAAATTGTGTAAATCAAGCAAAGTAGATGTTTTGAAAGTGTCAGTTAATACAATTACAAATGATTTCTTCACCATTATTTTTTTTTCTCATGTTCAAAATCGGTTTGCAATTTTATTGAACTAATGTGTAAAACTGTTTCCATATAGAAAAAAATCTTAAAATCTTGCTGCAAATTTTTAAGTAAAATATTAAACTCATCATCACTTCGACTTGAAAAAAAATGATTTCACAGACATAAATTGTCACAGAATCTAGCAGTCTGCGCGTTTAACCAAAAGCAGCCAGAGTGTACATTTTCCAAAGGCATAACTTTATGATATAATTATGTCTGTATAAACAGTACAGAGAAATATGTTGACGTAGAGTCAGAACACAATGACATATATGTATACTGCTGAAAAACGTAACGTAGTTTTTGCTTTTGTATGTATACTGCTGGAAAACATCATGTAGTTTTTGCTCTTATATGTATACTGTTGAAAAACTTAACGCAGTTTTTGCTTTTGTATGTATACTGCTGAAAAAAACATTACGTAGTTTAATTTTGCTCTTATAATAATATATACTGCTGAAAAAACATAACGTAGTTTATGCTTTTTTATGTATACTGCTGAAAAACATAGTTTTTGCTTTTGCATGTATATTGCTGAAAAACGTAACGTAGTTTTTGCTCTATATGTATACTGCTGAAAAACATAGTTTTTGCTTTTGTATGTATACTGCTGAAAAACGTAACGTAGTTTTTGCTCTTATATGTACACTGCTGAAAAACGTAACGTAGTTTTTGCCCTTGAATGTACACTGCTGAAAAACGTAACGTAGTTTTTGCTCTTATACGAACAATGCTGAAAAACGTCACGTAGGTTTTGCTCTTGGGCTGTTTAAACTGAACATTCTTGTAAAGGTTAAATATAAAGCACACTAGCAAGGAGAAAAGTAATAAACAACGATTCGCTTGAATACATAGTAAACAGGCACAGTACATTACACCCTTGAATATTTTCGGATGCATGTGCCATGAAATGAAAATGCACTTTTAATGTAATATAGTGCACCGTCCTACTAATGGAGATTTTGCGCATTATATCAGGTAACTTTTTAAAATTTACATTTCCTCGGATCTTAACATTTTCATTTCAAACCAAAAACGGGATTGATCTGACTAGCCCAGTCAATGTCAGTTGTTTCTGTTCACAGAGAGAGAGAGAGAGAGAGAGAGAGAGAGAGAGAGAGAGAGAATTTTTATCTTCCGCCCGAGTACATGGCAATACAAAAAAGGACGATGACGACAGCAGGTCACTGAATGGAGGCAACATACTGGGCTGGTGACCATCTTGTTGAAATGTCTAATTACTTTCTCACCAAGGTAGACATACTTTATTTCCTATCATTTCTGCATCGGGAAAATTTCAGGACAAATGTTCTCTAGACTTTTACGGCCTGCCAGGACGTAATATTATGTATGTACGTTCTATCATAGCTCCCACAGACATGAAGTCCTGCTGTAGAATGCGCTTTGCGCATGCAGAATGCACAGAATGTGGCTGCAAGAATTGTCTCCCGTTCCAAAAAGACTGACCATATCACACCGGTCCTCAAAGATCTCCACTGGCTTCCAGTCAAGCTTCGCATCGACCATAAGCTTCTCTCATTGACTTTCTCCTGCATTCACGGCACTGCTCCACTATATCTGGCTGAGCTCATACCACTCTATAGACCTTCACGCAGCCTAAGATCTTCTTCCCAGTCCAGACTTGCTGTCCCAGGTTACTATGACAACACAAACAAGAAACGATCTGGTGCACGGGCTTTCAAGAGTGCAGCTCCCTGCCTCTGGAACAACTTGCCAGCTCACCTCAAGTCAGGTTCTGCGTCAGTCATGACCTTCAAGCGGAACCTCAAGACGCACCTTTTCTCTCAGTTCTAATTTTTTTTTTTCTTGTTCTTCTTCTTCTTCTTCCTCCCCAACCCCAAAGGCGCCGTGAGCATGCTTACTGCATGGAAGTTCTTTTCGTAGCGCTATACAAATGGCCAATCATCATCATCATCATCAGAATCATGACTATTTTCTCTTTTTTGATTATTCAACTATTTGAAGGACGCTTGTTAGGGCGAGGGGATCAGAGCTGAGTGGCAGCAAAAGAGCAGAGCAAATGCCCGTGAATGCGTCGTTGAAATCGCTTTTAAGATTAATTCTAACACCTCCCTTTTTGGTTTAAACATATTTATTTTGCTGCACTGGTGAAAGTACAGAAAAACAGTTTGAGCATAAACAAGACGTACTTATGGCATGCTCAATAAAATTCAAATAAAGCAATCTTTGCAATGGCGGTTCACGAATTATGAGAGAGAGAGAGAGAGAGAGGGGGGGGGGGTGTAGGTCTCAGTTTGTCAGTAAGCATTTTCATGTCAACGGCTATATCATTTTCATATCAACACCTCCCTTTTAGTTTAGACAGAGGTGGGGGAGTTTAAAGCTGGGCGTCTTTTATCCACCGTGAGAGTAAAGGGCACAAGAACTCGTCGTAGAGTTATTAGTACTGTCCACAAATCGTTTTTGCAATATGCATCTACCGTTCAAGCTGTTTCATATACACAAAGCACGTATCTCCTAGGTCTAGGAAGCGTTCTCAGCTTTACCTACTTCCCATAATTATATATTCCTTTGTGGAAAATAACAACGGCAACAGAAGCAAATGATTGGAACAACACATAACTATCAATATGAGACCTATGAAATTATAACAACAGACCTATTAATTTGGAGAGGGAAAATGACACTTAAAATCATACAAAAAGTATTTCAAAAACATTCTACAGTGGAATCCGGATGTATTAAAGGCCTGATGTAGTAATAATCCGGCTGTAGTAAAGGAATTTTTGGGTCCCGGTCCCAGCTGTTCATGTTCTCTATTAATTTCCGCCGGTTGTAGTAATATTTTAGATTCCGGATGTAGTAATCCGCATGTAGTAAAGTTATATTCAAGTCCCGGGGGAAGCTGGACTCCGGTTGTATTAATATTGTTCTAGAGTAATCTCCCTTTTTCAAGATGGCGACCAAACGAAATGTTCTTCCATTGAAACGAAAAATTGAGCTCCTAAAAGAAATAGAGACCAAGAAAATGAACTGAACAGGAGGATGCTGCGCGTAAGTTCAAGGTTTGTCAGGGTACTGTCAGCCTGATTGTGAAAAACGCGGAAACGTTGAAGAAACAATTCTATGGTGGCACGAATGCACAGAGGAAGCGTGAGAGATTACCAGTAGAACCGAAAGTAGACAGTGCGCTGTTGAGTTGGTTCAAAAAGGCAAGGGCCAACAACATGCCTCTCAGTGGCCCTGTGCTGAGATTGAAAGCGGAGCAGTTTGCTAAGGAAATTGGCTTGAGTGACTGGACATGCACCGAAGGTTGGGTTAGGCGCTTCACTGCTCGACACGGCATTTCGAAAAATTAGCGGCGAGAGAAGCAGCGTGGCTAGTTTACCCAATGCGCCGGATGTAGCAATAAAACCTTTGAAAATATTACTACAACCGATGTGCCGGATGTAGCAATAAAACCTTTGAAAATTATTACTACAACCGATGTGCCGGATGTATTAATAAAGCCTACAAAAATATTACTATAACCGGATTATGGATGTAGTGATAATCCGGATGTATTAATAAAAATTTTTGGTCCCGAGGGCCTTTAATACATCCGGATTCCACTGTAATTCAAATCCTGACAAATCTCATTTAATAAGTAAGGTTCCAGTATTAATACCGATATGTGTTTAAAAGAAAAATGTGATAAAAACGAACAGAAAGATACCAGTTAACTCTGCTGTAATTCGTTTTTGAGAGAGAAAAAAATAACAAGGGCAACAAAAGCGCATAACAAGTGTGGCATTTAACTATCAACATGATATATACTCTGAGAACAAAATGACACTTGATATACACAAAAAGTAATGATAAACAAAGAACAAGAATTTCAAGAAAAAAAATTTCAGTTAAAATTATGACGTACAAATCAATACTTTACGGATTCAGTATGAACACTACCTTATAGATAGTTAATATTCCTGTGACAGATACAACGCGTGGTTCACTTTGGATTGTAAAATGAAACTTTACGGGTTCAGAATGAATACTAAATTATAGATAGTTAATATTCCTGTGACAGATACAAAGTGTGATTCTCTTTGGATGGTGAAACGCATGATGTAGTGGACATTAGAAAAAGCATACACAGAATCGTGCCATGACCTTGAATATGTTTAAACCACTACATGATAATGCATATCTACACAATATAGGTACAACACGTATAAAGCACTACAACAACATAATTATCTACAATTTGAGAAAAATATAAGTACTAATCATTCATGGTCAATTAACACATCACTACCTGTTAACGTCTTTTTTTTTATTATGTATGCAGTGTGATGTCAATAGCATGTAGCACTACATTTTGTTGGTGGTGGTTTTTTGTTGTTGCTGTTGGTTTTGGGTTGGTTTTTTTTTGTTTTTGTTTTGTTTTTGTTTTTGTTTTTTGGGGGGGGGGGGCGTAGTGCTACATGCTATGACATCACACTGCATACATAATATCTTGTATCTCGACTAACTGGGTAACGACAATTATAAGATATGAAGACAATATAATATAAACATTTTTGACCATCGTGTTAATGGTGTTCAGAAAAAAGTCAACTGCAAGACAAACAAACAAACGAAACGAAAGCAACAAGAACAGCTACCCCCCCTACCCCCCCCCCCCCAAAAAAAAAAAAAACAAAAAAAAAAAAAAAAACAGCAATAACACCATTCCCCCACCCCCATCCCCCAACTGAAAAAAACACACACAAAAAAAGGAAAAAAATCGCAATACACACCCATCAATCTTATGAAAACAAGTCTTTCCAAACTGTACATATATACATGTTGATGGTATTATCCTGTTTGTGCAAGAAAGATAAAACATGGTATTTTAACTGATCTGTGTTTAGAGTGTTTAAAAGAAAAATGTGAAAAATAAATGAACAGAAAGAGATCAATTATCTCTGATGTAACTCTTTTATAAGGAAGAAACAAATGGACAACGTACTTAAACCAAAATCCACTACTACATCCGCACGAATATATATCGATGCAGAGAAATAACAAGGGCAATAAAAATATTCGTGCATAATAAAGGTGGAATGTAACTATCAACATGATAGATACTCTGAGAACAAAATGACACTTGACATACACAAAAAATATTGATAAACAAAGAACAAGAATTTCAAGAAAAAAAAAAACATTTTAATTAAGGTTGTGACGTTTAAATCAATACTTTACGGATTCAGAATGAATACTACCTTATAGATAGTTAATATTTCTGGGACAGATACAAAGCGTGATTCTCTTTGGATGGTAAAATGACACGCATGATGTAGTGGACATAAGAAAAAGCAGACACAGAATCGCGCCATGACCTCGGACATGTTTAAACTACTACGCGATAATGCATATCTACACAATACAGGTACAACACGTGTAAAGCACTGCAGCATTATAATTATCCATAATTTGAGAAAAATATTCATTCAGATCATTCATGGTCCATTGACACATCACAACTTGCTAAAGTCTTTTTTTTTTTTTTTTTTTTTGGAGGGGGGGGGGATGGGGGGGGGGGTTGGGGAAAAGAGCGTAAGGGGTGGGGGTGAAATAAAGCGTACATACTTGAGCAGTGGTCGCTAAAAGAGACAGAGAGAAAAAAAACATAGTGCTACAAGCTATTTACATCAAACTGCGTACATATCTTGTATCTCGAGGGTGGGTGGGTGGGTGTTTGGGAGTTTAACGTCCTTTTCCACCACGTAAGGGTGATATCAAAGACGGGGCAGCGATGAAAAAGCCAGCACAAATATTTGGCCCCAGCCGGGATTCGAACTCTCGACCCGAGCATTGGAAGTCCAACGCTCTACCATTCGGCCACCCCGGCTCCCCTTGTATCTCGAATAACTGGGTAACGACAATATAAGATATAAAGACAATATAATATTCTCATAAAAATTATTGACCATCGTGTTAATGGTGTTCGATAAAAAGTCATTGTAAGGTTTGAAAGATGAACAAACAAATAAAAATATTTTTTTAAAAACAACCACAGTGCTACATGCTATTTACATTACACTGCATACATAATATCTTGTATCTAGATTAACTGGGTAACGACAATATAAAATATAAAGACAATATAATATTATCATAAAAAGTATTGACCATCGTGTAAATGGTGTTTCAAAAAAAAAGGCATTGTAACCGTTGCAAGACAAACAAACAAACGAAACGAAAAAGAAAAACAAAACACAAAAACATGCTATTTACTTCAAACTGCATACATAATATCTTATATCTCGATTAACTGGGTAACGACAATATAAGATATGAAGACAATATTACAATTTTTTGACCATCGTGTCTTTGGTGTTCGGAAAAAAAGGCATTGTAACTGTTGCAAGACAAACTAGCAAACAAAACGAAAAACAAAAAAACCCAAAAAAACCAAAAAAACAAAACAACAACTAAACACAGTGCTACATGCTATTTACATCAAACTGCATACATAATATCTTGTATCTGGATTAACTGGGTAACGACAATATAAGATACAAAGGCAATATAATATTATCATAAAAAGTATTGACCATCGTGTACATGGTGTTAGGCAAAAGAAGGTATTGTAGCTGTTGCAAGACAGTCAAACAAACGAAACGAAAAAATAAGAACGAAACAGCCAACCCCCCTCCCCACCCCTCCTCCTCCAACCCCCCCCCCCCAAAAAAAAAAACAAAAAACAAAAAAAAAACCAAACTCCTACCCCCCCCCCCAAAAAAAAAAGGAAAAAGGCGCAATACACACCCATCAATGTTATGAAAACAAGTCTTTCCAAACTGTACATATGTACATGTTGATGGTATTATCCTGTTTGTTTGAAAGTTAAAACATGGCATTTTAACTGTTGATTAAGACAAACAAACAGAAAACAAATAGATAAATCAAACCCAACAACAAGCACAATGGAAACCAATGCAATACATACCCATGAATGTTATGAAAATAACAAACTGTCCAAACTGTACATATCAATACAAAATTTTACACAACAACGACAATTGACACACGCATGCACACATGTAGGCCACACATGCGCAATCAATTTGGCTTTATATTTTCAAAGCCAATATCGATACGAAACATCCAAATATCATTAACTGTAACCATGACATTTGTAATGTCAACAATAACACCGGTATGTTCTTCCCGCTGTATGTGCGTAAGGTCCTGCGGGAGTTATACTTTACACAGAAACAGAAAAAAAAATGTACATACATGTTCAGAATGTATCTTCTACATAATATTATAATGATTACGAACGCACGATTCTAGAGAAATAAGTCCTGACAATGCTAACACACAAAACAGAAAAATCAAATTAGGGCCTTGTCGTCCATAATACGCACAGTACATGTTGGAATAGTCATGCATTTACAGCGTCTACAATGTTGAAATGGCATAATAAAAAGAAACATAACTATACAGCTTTGCATGTACTGAAAGTCCTTCATAAACTTCAGAATCAAATTTTACATCCATATTTTTAGGATGTTGATAAATACATTGCATACTTGGCTGTGTTGCGGGCCAGCAACAAGATAAAAATGTAAAGGGAAAAAAAGGTCAAGCTAGTGAGCCACAGTCCAAGAAAGCACCACCATATTTTATGTACAACACAGTTTACAAACGTAACTCTGAAATGTCTTTCGAGTCTACCTTTTGTAAAATATGGCTAGTTTATAGAAATGCCATGAATACTTGCGACCACTTGCAGACAGTAGTAACATAACTCGCGCCTGCAAAGCCCCCCCCCCCCCCCCCCCAAAAAAAAAAAATAATAAATAAAATAAAATAAAATAAAAAAAATAAAACAAATTCAAATAAATCGCACTTGTGAGTACACAAAAGGGGACCATCATCATCGTTGTCATCACGATCACCTTCATCATCATGGTCATTATCATCAGAATCAACGTCATCATCATAGAGTTCGAGAAGAAGAAGAAATACAACAACATATAACTGTCTGTTGTGTAAAAATCTGTACAAAAATGCCAAAATAGAGTAATAAAAAAATACAACAACAAGCATAATTATGCATGCAGCGCTAGCTATGTCTCACACACAACTAAACGAAAAAGTAGGGGATAATGTTAAGTCGACCACCCCTTTGGAATACAAAATGACGCTCTTCCAAGTAAATAAAGTGCGTTAACGATATACATAGAAAATCCACCGGTACTACTTACAAATATGAATAATTTTGGCGATTCCGTACATAATAAAGCAAAAGTCGCAGGGGAACAGCAGTATTGAAAGGTTAAATCGTTTCCCAGTATGTGTAACACAGCATTACCTAGTAAGGTTTTGGTTTTATGCGTGTTAGTATGTGTTAACCTTTACCATGTACGGCTCTGAAATTTTGTGCAAAATTCATTACTGCTCTCCTAACCTCACGCCTCAAGTACTTTCACTCAGAACTGGCTGGCCTACCAGCAGAACAGCTATGCCGCCTTCAAAGAGTTCAAAACAGTGGTGCGCGAGTAGCTTTTAACAAACTCAAGCAAGAGCATGTAACGCAACTCCTGAGAGAAATCATTTGGCTACCAGTTCATTTCCGCCATAAGTGTAAAATATCCGTTCTGCGTTAAGCACAGCAAAACAAACGCAGCATGAGGAAACCCAGATTGAATAATTGACAAAGTCTACAAATAGAGTAACAGCATGAATAATTTGCAAAAATGTACACACAAGTAGAGCAACATCAACATAAAACGAATAATTCATAAATGTACACGTAAGTACAAGTAACAGTACAAGATATGTCAAGCATGCTTGCGAGGATACAGGCAAACAAGATAAATAAAACACCTGCAACAGTCTTGGTAAAACGCAACCGGAGTACGAAACACCAGATAAAAAATACACTTACATACAATACATACAAGTAATTCTGTCCAACAACGGCGCTCCCTAGTGAATAGAATTGCCACATAACAATGCGCCAAGTCCGCAAGTCAGACATTCACAGCTAGTCATTAACAGTCCAATGAAGGATACACAGTGAAATACAAATGAGAAAAGTAACAACATCACTTTCACCATATTTAAAGTGCTGCATAAGAATGCATACCTCCAAAATTAATTAGACACACTGTACTTAAAGCACTACATGAATATACGATCAATCAATGATTAATTGAGAAAAATACAGAAAGAAAATCATTCATAGTTCAATATGTGTGACACAGCATTACCTGGTATCGTTTTGGTTGTATGCGTGTTAGCATGTGTTAACCTTTACCAAATAAGGCTCTGAAAAAAATGTTACTCTCCCACAACCTCACGTCTCGACTATTCTTTCACTCAGCACTGGCTGGCTTTCCAGCAGCACAGCTAGGCCGCCTTCAAACAGGTCAGAACAGAGGTGTGCGGTTAGTTTTAAAAATACTGAAGCGAGAGCAACACCACTTCTGAGAGAACTCCATTGGCTACAGTTCAGTATAAAATTTCCGTTCTGCATTAAGCACAGCAAAACGTCAGGCTTATGTAATATTAAAAACTGACGACTTACCTAAGCCAATGTGATTCCCTATGGCGCATGTCGTAGTGTAAAAGCTGGGATTATTGCCTGAGATATGCGTTGCGCTGTGACGAGTGAGGAAAAGTGTGTATTTTTATGAGGCATTATTCAGCGTCAGTTGTGTCCTTTCCTTATATAAATATTCGTCCAGCGACCAGAAAGATTTTTTTTTTTTTTTACAAAGACATCAAATCGAACAAACATACATACATTGATACAACTACATCTTTCAAAAACGTTAGAAGAAGAGAACAACTTATACCCTTATGCCTTTTAAGAACATCTCCCAACCAACCCCTACATTTATACAATTACATCATACAGAACGATAATTTTATGTACCTTTTATTCTTTTTTTTCATATGGAGCAAACTCTGACCTAGAGAGAAATAAACGAGAGGCTCGCCCTCAGATGACCCACCCTGTCCATGCTAAAGCTATGCAGTGTCCAGGTCAGCTTGCATCTTTACCTAGTCTGTCTCTCAGACGCCTGTGGCTGCCTCATATCCCTCCCCTACCCCCCCCCCCTCCACCCCGCAACATGCCTTTAAGTGAGCTTCAAGCAATCTAACATTAAAACTAAACCTGCAAAATAAACAACGGGACATAACTGGTAACTGTTTTCTACAACCGCAAAACACTGTTCATCTTTCCAACAGGCAACCACTACATTCAAGCAGATAATACAGCCCTTAACTGCAAAACTGCTATGACACTGTGCAAGTCCGACTCTTTCTTTCACTCTTCAGTAAAGACATGACGTCGTCATGTCCACTAACACGCGCCTGTTTAGATGGTGTCCAGCCGTCTTTATCACGTACGGTAACATCGGCCCCTCCAGCCAACAGACAGCGTGCCACTTCCAAATTGCCTTCCTGAGCAGCAAGGTGTAAGGGCGTTCTGCCGAACAAGTCTCCTCTATTCACAGAGGAAGAACTTTGTATCAGCAAGCCAGTGATATCCACGTGATTATAGCAACTGGCGAGATGAAGCGGCGTCTGAAGCAGCGAGTTTCTTGCCTCATAGTCAGCACCAGCATCCAGTAGAACTTCCACGATCGCGGCGTAACCACCGATACACGCGAGATGTAATGCTGTCATGTTATCTTTGTCAGTTAGATTGGCACATGCTCCTGAAAGCAGTAACTTTTTCACTACAGCCATCTGACCACCAATGCACGCAAGGTGTAACGGCGTCTTCCCTTCAGCGTCCTGAGTGTCTGCACTGGCACATGGCAGGACAGCCGAATCAATTGGTCTACTACGGCTTTCTGAAAAAGCTACGCCGAGAGGAGTCCGGTCATCCTGAGCCTTTGTTTCAGTATCCACTCTAGTTGTTAACAGTGTCTCAACGACACTTTCTTTACCCTTGTCGCTCGCATAGTGAAGGGGTGTCCTGCCAATTTTGTCTTTCACGTCTATGTTTGCCCCAGCACTCAACAAACACTTGACGACACCGTCGTGGCCGTTGGAACAAGCATTGTGTAGGGGTGTCGTTCCATATTTGGTACTGACCTCTACACTGGCACCAGCACTCAACAAACACTTGACAACACTCTCGTGGCCGTTGTAACAGGCACAATGCAGTGGCTTCCAGCCATTATTGTCACTGCCCTCTACACCGGCACCAGCACTCAACAAACACTTGACAACACTCTCGTGGCCGTTGGAACAGGCATTGTGTAGGGGTGTCACGCCACCTTTGGTACTGACCTCTACACCGGCACCAGCACTCAACAAACACTTGACAAAACTCTCGTGGCCGTTGTAACAGGCATGGTGTAGGGGTGTCACGCCATCTTTGTTACTGACCTCTACACTGGCACCAGCACTCAACAAACACTTGACGACACCGTCGTGGCCGTTGGAACAAGCATTGTGTAGGGGTGTCGTTCCATATTTGGTACTGACCTCTACACTGGCACCAGCACTCAACAAACACTTGACAACACTCTCGTGGCCGTTGTAACAGGCACAATGCAGTGGCTTCCAGCCATTATTGTCACTGCCCTCTACACCGGCACCAGCACTCAACAAACACTTGACAACACTCTCGTGGCCGTTGTAACAGGCACAATGCAGTGGCTTCCAGCCATTATTGTCACTGCCCTCTACACCGGCACCAGCACTCAACAAACACTTGACAACACTCTCGTGGCCGTTGGAACAGGCATTGTGTAGGGGTGTCACGCCACCTTTGGTACTGACCTCTACACCGGCACCAGCACTCAACAAACACTTGACAACACTCTCGTGGCCGTTGTAACAGGCATGGTGTAGGGGTGTCACGCCACCTTTGGTACTGACCTCTACACCGGCACCAGCACTCAACAAACACTTGACAACACTCTCGTGGCCGTTGTAACAGGCATGGTGTAGGGGTGTCACGCCATCTTTGTTACTGACCTCTACACTGGCACCAGCACTCAACAAACACTTGACGACACCGTCGTGGCCGTTGGAACAAGCATTGTGTAGGGGTGTCGTTCCATATTTGGTACTGACCTCTACACTGGCACCAGCACTCAACAAACACTTGACAACACTCTCGTGGCCGTTGTAACAGGCACAATGCAGTGGCTTCCAGCCATTATTGTCACTGCCCTCTACACCGGCACCAGCACTCAACAAACACTTGACAACACTCTCGTGGCCGTTGTAACAGGCACAATGCAGTGGCTTCCAGCCATTATTGTCACTGCCCTCTACACCGGCACCAGCACTCAACAAACACTTGACAACACTCTCGTGGCCGTTGGAACAGGCACTGTGTAGGGGTGTCACGCCATCTTTGTTACTGACCTCTACACTGGCACCAGCACTCAACAAACACTTGACAACACTTTCGTGGCCGTTGGAACAGGCATGGTGTAGGGGCTTCCAGCCATCATTATCATTGGCCTCTACACTGGCACCAGCACTCAACAAACACTTGACAACACTTTCGTTTCCGTTGGAACAGGCATGGTGTAGGGGCTTCCAGCCATCATTATCATTGGCCTCTACACTGGCACCAGCACTCAACAAACACTTGACAACTCTTTCGTTTCCGTTGGAACAGGCATTGTGTAGGGGTGTCACGCCATCTTTGTTACTGACCTCTACACTGGCACCAGCACTCAACAAACACTTGACAACACTCTCGTGGCCTTCCAAACAGGCATCGTGTAGAGGTGTCACGCCATCATTGTCACTGTCCTCTACACTGGCACCAGCACTCAACAAACACTTGACAACACTCTCGTGGCCTTCCAAACAGGCACAGTGTAGGGGCTTCCAGCCATCATTGTCACTGACCTCTACACTGGCACCAGCACCCAACAAACACTTGACAACACTTTCGTTTCCGATGGAACAGGCACTGTGTAGGGGTGTCACGCCATCTTTGGTACTGACCTCTACACTGGCACCAGCAGCTATAAGAGACTCCACAACACTGTCATGCCCTTCATGGCATGTACAGTGTACAGGTGTCCATCCACCATCTGCAGTTATATGAACTGACGCATCCCGTTTCAAAAGACAGTCGACCGTTCCAACATTTCCCCAGGAAGCTGCTAAATATAATGGCGTAAATCCATGGTTTGTTTGTGCATTGATGCATACACCACTCTCAAGCAGCAATTCAGCAGCGTGGACATGATCTTCTTCACAAGCGGAATGGAGAGGCGTTCTTCCAAATGCATCCTTAGCCTCGATATCAGCACTGCTTTCTATCAGTGCTTTTATTACACATGCATGACCACGCTGGCAAGCAACATGAAGCGGAGAATTCCCTTCTTTGTCCTTGGCACTAATGTTTGCCCCTTCAGCAAGCAGGCACTGAATTACTTCAAGAATTGCCTCACCACACGCTACGTGAAGCGGAGTGTCTCCAGTGTTTCCTGTTGCATCAACCGCCACGTTGTGTCTTAACAATACCCGCACGGCTTGAACGTGCCCCTTGCTACAAGCAAGGTGAAGCGGCGTCCAGCCGTCTCTATCTCTGGCCTCTGTGTTCGCTCCCCAGTCCAGTAACATCTTCATCACAGTCGTCTCTCCCGATGAAGTGGCACAATGCAGAGGAGACCATTGCATGCTTCCTTGAGCATTCACCGTGGCGCCCGCCTCGAGCAACTTACGCACAGCATTCCTACATCCGTGTTTACTCGCGATGTGAAGAGCCCTGTTGTCTTCTTCGTCGGTTGACTCAACATCGACACCATTGCTTAATAGGCTAATAATTTCTGCTGACCGGTCTGCCCGACATGCAAGAAACAACTGCTCTGCGGTTGTTGCTGTCTCGTCTGATGTATTAGGAGATCTCGGTTCAAACAGCCGTGTTTCTCTTTTTTTGCCCATCATGAATATTCGGCATTTTTCAGAGCTGTCGCCTTCAAGCCTTGCAAACTCTTTGCAGCAGGAGGGAAAAGCTAGTCCGCTGGTGTCTTTAGTGAGGATGTTTTCCAGATCTTCTTCGTGTAGCGTCCTCTGTTTCATGGCCATATGGTTCTTGAGCATCTCTGTCTTTTCCCTTTCCGTAAGTGGAGCAGCATTCTCAAAATCAAATCGAGGCATTTCCTTGAAAGTTGTATTTCGGTTACACTTTTCATCCATTTCACATCTGACATTGCTCTTGACTGTGATGATCACTAAGCATTTACCCGCTCTTGCAAATTCTCGCATTGAGACAGCAGCCTTAGACCAGTGTTTGTAGCTAGGGTAATCAAACTCATCCTTCCCAAAAATATCATCCAGAAGTACAGCTTGCTTCCTCCCCCCACCGACAAACTGTCTCCACTCCTCGTGGCGATGCAGAACTAGCGGGGTGTATTCCTGGACGTGGAAGTAACGTAGAAGAGCTGCACCTAAAGCAGTCTTTCCACATCCTTCCGGCCCTGTGATTATAATGGCTCCCTTTTCCTGTATGAGATCCAGTGCCTTGCGGTAAGACGAAGTCTCAACAAACAGAGACTCTTCAACCTTGATTTCAGCAAGACTCTGGTCTGCAATCGATAATTACACACTACCATCATTTTTGTTGTTGTTGTATAGTTTAGTAAAGACATATAGGATAGTCGTCGTGAAATACCACTGGGACAAACAAAACAGATTGTTCAAAAATATTCTGAAAACATGAAAGCACAGTTATTGGTGGGTATTTGCGGTTGTGATGCTGTTTGCCATCAAGAGGACGGTGCTGTCATACGAATGCTTTGGACATTTTCCTGCACTTCAGGATACGTCCCCGCCACCGACTTATGGCTTGATATATATATATATACGTGACGTAGAGACAATTATCATGCCTGTTTGACAGCCTCACAGTCAAATTGTGCTCTCTCTCTCTCTCTCTCTCTGGAAATTTGAAAATGCTTCTTTTTTGTCATTGTCATTACGCCTGGGGAAACGAACCACCAGTCACATTTCAAGTGCCATTAATAGCACCTATTGACATTACAGAGTAAACAGGGAGAAATGGACTCATCCCGTAGTTGTTTCTCCAAACTTATGCTATTGTGCCTGTTTTGTTGTTGTTATCGCTGGGGATCTGTTTGTTTGTTCGTTTTTAATATCCTTCCTTTTTCTTCTCTCTATAGCGGATCTAGGATCTTTGGATCTATTGCGAGAGAGAGAGAGAGAGAGAGAGCGTCGATTTCGTCGAAGGCAGTGATGGTATTTACAGATTTAGTCTGCAAATTAAGCATTTGACGCCAGTATCACGCAGGTCGTCTGACAGAGGATGCTTGTTCATGTCTGATTTCCCTGTTGCTGTTGTGACTTTCCTCACTGAATAATTTTTTTACAAAAAAAAATATGTGGGAGATCTAGACGACTGGTGAAACGTAGACTTGAATACCTTGGGTTCTACTTACGAAATCGCAAGACTGGAACTCTTTGGACTAATGCTTCTCGCAGAAACTTGAAAAAAAAATATTAAAGCTATAACAGTGCACTAGTTTCTGTCACTTTTCGCAGTTTTCACACATGACAAAAATGTCTTTTCTATATGACTTCATACGCAAACCAGCCTTACCTCTAGAATATTTTTTCACACAAAATCTGGTAGAACTGCACAGCTGTGCTAAGAACCCATCCAGTATAATTGGATGGACTTCTAAATTCCCGTAGTCAGACCTTTCTGACAAGCTAAGTAAGTATCTGGACGCGGGGTACAACTTGTCTTTGCCGTCAACTCACTGAGGACTACGAAACTAAACTACCCCACTGCCAAAAATTAACCTGTACTAGGTTTGTTTCTATTTCCACTCTAAAAAGTAAAGTTCAAAGCCAGTATTTCGAAACTTCTTCTTCAGCTTATGGCTTCCCCCAAGCCACAACGAGTTTGTCTGACTTATCTGCCCCTGACCTCTAGGAACTGGGTCAGATCAAGTTTACTTCACGTGAAATACATTCCTCGTGCAGCAACGGTGGGATCTAAACGGAGCCGTTGCTTTCCAGCAGAAATGCCCTGTGCTATTCTTACATTTAGTCAAGCCGCATAAACGCCTGTAACGTCGTGCACACATTAGTATTGGTCCAGTCAAATTGGCTCAGCTGCTTAAACAAATTGCTTCAAAGCTAAAACCTGCTGATTCTTATTCTAGATGGTATTCTTATACTTACAAAAAAAACTTTACCAAAATAGGCTGGGGCAAAGTTTTATAAAAGTGACCGTTTATCTTGCCATTTTCACTATATGAGCCCTATAAATAGGCTTTTGAGGGTGTGCACAAAGTATGCGTGTTTGCGGGTACAGAAATGCGCAGAACTCCACTCTAAATACGGTCACTGTTAGACAAGACATGCATTGCTGACATACAGAAATTTCATATCACTCAGAATGATGCTTCCTGGATAATTGCGGCCATCAGTTTGGCCGTTGAGATAAAGGGCCCTGTAAACGGACTGTATTTGATGCTTGTGCACTTGGCAGGTCACTGCAGGTGACATGTATCGCGGAAAACATTTACGAACATTGAACAATTTAGCCAGGAAACGCTTCTTTGGTGTTGTGAAGTTCCCTTGTCACCGCATATGCAGGTAAGTATGGAATATGATATCCAAGTGAGCATTTTTTTCGGTAGCGATATTTTGGGGGTGTACTTGTTAAAGTAGTTGCTGCGTTGTGAGTAGTGAACGGTTTTTCTCAAAGAGCCGTGCACACTTTAGAATAGTATCCCAGTTGTGTCATATCAAAAGTTCATTGAAATCTCTATTGTACTTTTGTCACAAACAGCCATCGAAACTTGAGTGCAACCTGTTTAATAATGGCTGAGTATGCGTAATGATGGGAGTAGGGACACTTGATTGGTTGCTGTGATAAGGTGTATCCGCGAAAACAAGTATAATATGATGCAAATATTCGGGCACATGCTCGGTGTTTCAGAATTATCTTCCGGAACTTGTATGAGAGATTCATTGCTTATAGATGGCCGTTAATTGAAGCTATCAGTTCCCTATATGGGCTGAAAGCGGTGCTTACCAAAGAGCCTGCCATAATTGCTACACTTGATTCAATTTCTTTTTATACATTTGTCTTGGTGGAAAAGACAATGACTAGTCGTATGAAGAAAGATCCGTGAATCTAAAGAAGCATGTCTTCTTTACAGCGGTCATTATTTTTACCCATTTTTTTCCATTTCCTTCATTACATGCTGCGTGGGGGGTAGGTTTATATTTTGCTGCTAGCAGCAACCAGTTTTAACTTGTCATTGTTTTACATGCTGGGAAAAGTAGAGTGATCCCAGAAGAAGGAAAACGTGCATTCCACATCAAAATTCATGAACTCTTCACTGCTTGAAATAGATGACTTAAAATACCTTTTTCTAATTAAACAGAGCATTAACCACTACGGGGGTAGGTTACCAAGTAGCCTGATATGACGGCCACAGTGTACAAAGCGTATTTTGTTATTTACCAACTTTTAGAGGAGAGGCTTGGCACTTACGTGTTACTAGCCAATCCACTATGTCCCTTTGGCTGTGAGTGGTAATGAGGGGAATCCATATTGTGGTTGGGTACAAAAATTGACTATACACAGCAAAGATAAATAACGCCGCTGCAGCAGGTATTGTGCACACACTTCAAGTTTGACTACTGGATATGTTAGGCCAAACACCCTGCGGTGGTCCAACGTAATGACAACAGATTTGCCTGTAGCGGCTCTCGGTTATCAAATCTTCCTTTTTCCATATAGACGCCAATTCTCTTACTGATGGGGACCGGGCTAACATATTACGCTGCTGCAGCTGCTACGCTTGACAGATCATGTGCAGACGCACATCATGCTTTAAAGAAATGGTCCAGCATCCCTAAAATACTATTTTAAGTGTACCTTTTTGCCTCAAATTTAAACGCACTCAGAAAATGTCGGGCATTTTGAGGTACAGGTACAGAAATTAGATAAACTTAATATGAAACTTCAAGTAAAATAATATTTCGCGAATGCAAATAAAAAAAAAATAGACATAAAAGCAAATCTGTGAAATCTTTTACAGTGGACTTCGGATATAAGAACAGCGCCGGGGCCAGCATTTGGGTGTCCTTATAAGCGAGGGTTCTTATAAGCATACCTCGGATATAAGGTCAGTTGTGCTAGTGTGTGTTCTTATAACCAAGGAAAGAAGAAAATATTGTGGACAAGCTAAAAAGAGTCGTATATCGACCTCTAATGATCTGTGTGCGTGCGTGCGTGTGTGCGTGTGTGTGTGTGTGTGTGTGTGTGTGTGTGTCCACGGCAATCTCTTGCTTGTTTAAGCCTTTGCGTCAATGAAGTGGAACTTGCTGGTTGGCTTGATCTCGATGCAATATAGTTTACTTCTTTTGCGTACGTGAAACATAAATTTAATGCAAATAACTCTAGAAGTTATGTAA
This sequence comes from Batillaria attramentaria, assembly GCA_018292915.2. Lineage (NCBI taxonomy): Eukaryota > Metazoa > Mollusca > Gastropoda > Batillariidae > Batillaria > Batillaria attramentaria. The sequence continues at coordinate 800,239 of JACVVK020000262.1, forward strand.
CAATAGCTGTCTTAATGAAAATCAGAGAGACAGACAGACAGACAGACAGAGAGAGAGAGAGAGAGTTACGATCACATTTTGACAAAATGACTTTAAAGAATACAAGGAAATTTATTTCAAACTGCCCAACGTATTTGGCTTTTTCTCTTACGATGTTGAGCAAAGTCGTCCTCGGAACTTTCATTTCATCAGCGATGAGACTTTTGCTTTTCTGAGGGTTACGCTCGACCTCTCTAATTCAGTATTTCGATTTTTTGTTGGAGAGACAATGCTTTTCTCTTACGCTCCGCCATCTTGTAGAAGAAATGTTTCTTGGAAATTCCGGGAAATGAAACGAAACGAAAATGAACCTAGCATAACTTCTTTCGGTTCTTATATCCGAGGGGAGGTCGTGTTGGGAACAAGCAGATGGTGTCTTTACAAGCGTGGGTTCCAAAAATAGAATAATCGCAGACTTCCTAGAACTGAATGATCATTCCTACTTGCGGTTCTTATATCCGAGGAAAGTTTGATGTGGGGACCTAGCAAGTGCTGTCCATACAAGCGATGAACCCTATATCAGAGGGTTCTTCTATGCGAGTTTTAATAAGTGATCACAAAGAACAACTTTGGCAGGGACCTGCTTTGGGGTGTCCCTATAAGCGATGGTTCTTATATCGGAGGTCCTTATAAGTGGAGTCCACTGTTGTCATTACAGAAGTGTGTACTTCAGTTTACAATCAAGATATAGTCATGTGAGTTAAAGGAAACAATGAAAGTGGTCATTGTATTTTCACAAAAAAAATGTTTGGTTGATATAAAAATTTGTAACTTGTATGTAAAAGCCCTTAAATTTGGTGTAAGGGAATTTGTGCAAACCAACGTTGAATTCTCGCATATCCGTCGTGATACCGAAAGGTACACGAAAGGAAATTTAAACGAATACTTACGTAGAAAGTTGAAGTTTGTGTAGAAATTCCTGAGTGTACGAGTAGCTTTCGATAACGATAGGATATGTGAGTAGGAATGATCATTTCTAGGAAGTCTGCGATTATTCTATTTTTGGAACCCTCGCTTGTAAAGACACCATCTGCTTGTTCCCAACACGACCTCCCCTCGGATATAAGAACCGAAAGTAGAAGTTATGCTAGGTTCATTTTCGTTTCGTTTCATTTCCCGGAATTTCCAAGAAACACTTACACTAACAACCTGACAGAGAGACAGATGGATAGTGGCAGTGAGTTTGTGGAGTGGGGAGGGGAGGAGCGGGGAGGGGGAGGGGTCGTTAAAAACCGTTATTTTCCCCTGCGAACGCCGTAGACTGGGAACACATTTGAATGTCTGGCCATCTTGTTTTTTGTTGTTGTTGAAAACTTGGCCAATAAATTTCCTTGTATCCTTGTATTCTTTAAAGTCATTTTGTCAAAATGTGATCGTAACTCTCTCTGTGTCTGTCTCTCTCTCTGTCTCTCTCTCTCTCTGTCTGTCTCTCTCTCTCATTTTCATTAAGACAGCTATTGTTACATAACTTCTAGAGTTATTTGCATTAAATTTATGTTTCACGTACGCAAAAGAAGTAAACTATATTGCATCGAGATCAAGCCAACCAGCAAGTTTCACTTCATTGACGCAAAGGCTTAAACAAGCAAGAGATTGCCGTGGACACACACACACACACACACACACACACACACACACACACGCACGCACGCACGCACACAGACCATTAGAGGTCGATATACGACTCTTTTTAGCTTGTCCACAATATTTTCTTCTTTCCTTGGTTATAAGAACACACACTAGCACAACTGACCTTATATCCGAGGTATGCTTATAAGAACCCTCGCTTATAAGGACACCCAAATGCTGGCCCCGGCGCTGTTCTTATATCCGAAGTCCACTGTAGTCCAAGTGATCTGGCACAGGAATAAAGAAACAAACAGGAACGGCCCCGTTCTACAAAGTTGTTTCTCCAAACTTCATTTTATTTTGTCTGTTTTGTTGTCGGTTCTCCCCTCTCCAAGTTCTGCCAATGACACTAGATCTTCTACGACCTCGACCGATTAGCCACGTGACTGGGGGTGGGGCCGGGTGGAGGAAGAAGGGAGAGAGAGAGAGAGGCAGAGAGAGAGTGTGGGTGGGTGGGTGTTTAGGAGTTTAACGTCCTTTTCCACCACATAAGGGTGATATCAAAGACGGGGCAACGAGAAAAAGGCCAGCACAAATATTTGGCCCCAGCGGCCGGGATTCGAACTCTCGGCCCAAGCATTGAAAGGCAGGTCTGGAGAAGGTGAATTCCCATTTTATCTCAAAGTAAAAAGGCCTCCAACGAGGTGGTTTAGGAGATAGCCATCATTACATCCGTACACACACACACACACACACACACACACACACACACACACACACACACACACACACACACACACACGCGTCAACTCCCGCCAAAAAGAACGCAGCAGCATAGTGTGCACGTCGAGTGTCTATGACGCATATTTCGTTACGTCACTGTGTACGTGAAAGTATGTATTGTGTGGAGAAACGTCACAGTCTTGTTTTGTATCTTTGCTCCTTGTACCATTTCCAAAATATATTTGTCTGAAGTCAGTTTTCGCCATTCACATGCAAATTGCCTCAGCTTTCCTGCCTCAAAATGTGTAGGATTATGTGAACTCACCCTTGTCTGAGTTTCATGCGGGGGGCCATTATTTAAGCGGTCCTGTGATAACCGCCTCGGCCCTTCGGGTACTGACCCCGACCCCGTGAGTGTCTCATGGGCGGTTGCCAATTTTGCCCTCTTCCTCGGCCTCGTACGAACTGACGGCCATGCCCCCATGCTCCGTTTTTTGAGAAGTTTGGAAAGGGGTGGGCAGATTTCGGGTTTTTGTTTTTAGCTGAAGCAACATTTGTCCGCAGTTTAGAGACAGAGTCTACTTGAGACATGGACTGTTTCAGGTCATCTCCAAACAACCACTCATTAATAGGAACTTCCTCCGAGGTCAACTTTCTGTACTTGGGATTTACATTTGAAGAGGCAAAGATTTTCTGACGTCTTTCCAGAGATAGATCGTGAACATTCTTCAAGTTTAGGCCCATTGCATCAGAAATATCACCAAGAGTATGGTCTGTACCTGGAATTTTTTTAAATATTCTCACAGGCCTTTACCAAGGCAAATGTAGCTCTGAGTAAACTCTTTTGCACCCATTGCAGGTGAACGTCAGTGGATTTTTACGTCATGATCCATAACTGCCCAGATATCAGGGTTAACCCTTGGTACAATCAAAGTAGGCGCGTTTGCCGGTCTTTTGTGCTTGTTGAGCTTTTCCTCATGTTTTTGTGGATCAATCTGACCTTTAATCATAGTGGTTATGACACAAACCCATTCTTCTGCAATTTCCGGACCTACATCCGTTTCTTTTTCATACTCTTGTGGTATCTTTACCGCCACATCACTTTTGTTTTTCAGAGTCTGTTTTTCAGCTTCATGTTTTTCTTGTACTGCCTTTTTGCTATTATCTTCACTACTTGAAGATCAGGATCTTCATCCTCATTCTCATTTGCTTTGACACTGGTGATATCCATATCACCATCAGGGTCACAAAAGTCGGAGTCCGAGTCGGACTCGTATTTACGTTTCTTCGATTTGCCAGACAGTTCCTGTAACGTTTTCACCATAAGTTCGTTTCGAGCTTTCATTGCCTGCGCTTCTTGTGTCAGACTCGTGACACCACTGGGAGAGTCTCCCAGAAGTGCTTCAACTTCTAAATCAGAATGTTCCCGGTCTTTTGGCGTGTCTTCACTGTCACTCATTTTTACAGTGAATATTCTCTACCTGCAGCCCTACAGCGAAAAAATATACGATTCGACAATTTCTAAAGGGGTTTCCCCCTACCTTTTTTTAGTTGTATACTGAGGGCTGGATGAGGATTGCTGTTAGTTTAAAAGGATTTTTGCTCGGAGCCCGAGGTACCCACGCGTCACGATATGGCGGCCATGCAAGCGTGATAAGGCGGGTTCACGCATGCGCATCTCGCATATCCGTCGTTATACCGAAAGGTACACGAAAGAAAAATAAATATTTCGCCTGTAAACGCCAGACAGCCAACTTTTCTCAAAAGAGCGATAACTCCAAAATCACTTAAGCAATCGCCAAACGCTCGGTTCCTCTAATCACAAATTTTGATATATTTGAAGACCCCAAATTTTAGTCCATTCGGTTGAGTATTTTTGGAGAAACAGGCCTGCACACACACACACACACACACACACACACACACACACACACACACACACACACACACACACACACGGACGGCACTCACTGAGGCGGAGAAGTGCGTTCTCTGCACCACACACGTCAGCATCGATGACGCACGTTTTCTTACGTCATTGTCAGAGTTACACTTGCAAAATCGTCTCTGCGGGAGATCAGCAGTGACGTACGTTTGTAACACAGAGGCTTGCCTATGAACGTGGAAAATCTAGTCCGTCCTATGATGTTTCCATTACTATGGAAACAACATAAAAATGGAATGAGAACAAACTGTGACACCAATTTTGAGAATGTAAGGTTACCAGCGCTTAAGTTATGACTAGAGAGCGAATTATGCCATTTAAATAGTACTGACTTCTTTTAAGGTTAAGGGATATAAAGATTGCAACAAAACTTCCTTACCTTTTATCGGCTCAAAGCCCGAAACAGTCAGTTCCACACCGATGCTTCTGTGTGTGATGTTTCTGACGTCATCTCGGATCCGAGGTCGATTCATCTCGTGGGCGAAGGTAATCTGACCGCCACGGTTGCGAACAGGTATGCCTGTTTTCCAGTTGAAGAAAGAAAATAGCTGTTACCGCTACACTCCACCAACGAAATTGCTGCACTACACATGACACCACTATACTCCAGCACAACCAACACGCGACCCCACTACACCCCACACATGACATCAACACACTCAACCACTACACCCAGCACGACACCACTACACTTCACTATACTATCACATACATTTTACATACGACACATCTACACCCAACACACGACACCAATGCTTTTCTAATCCCCCCCCCCTCACCCCTCACGGTATCGCTACACCAACACTCGCTACGTCCCTTTTAACAAACTGCTGCAGTCATCATGAGTGTCCCTAACGTCCTGTCAAAACACTGCCGGCTGTATGGCATGTCAAGGCCACAGACATATACAAAAGCAAGCGGCGACAAATCATAGCTTTCAATATCCACAATATTTACAGGATGTTGCTTTCCGCTTGTTATCATGGAAAGCTTAACCCACGAACAAAAGAAAAAGGTCTGCACAAAGTAGTTATCCCCATCTACTGAACAAGAGAAAGGATCACCCCGAAAAAATATAGGCACTTTACCAAAATGCTGGACTGAAAAGCACAAAGAGTGCAACACTACATGCGGGGGGGGGGGGAGGAGGGCAGGGGGCTGGGGGGGGGAGCTGATGGTGGAAGAAGGCGTTTTATCTAAGGATGAAAGGATTAATCATAGCTAACCTATTGCTTCCGGATCCAGCTTTGAAGAATCTGCTTCAAGTTGCTCCGCGACGTGTTCACATCTGACATCTTTCAGTGCTTGAAGAAACGCTACATATCCTTGTTTTCCTGTCACACCAAATATCAGGGACAGAGTTTAACTATAAAAGCAAAACCGAGAAGCTTCCTGTGATCATTCAGAACAATTACATTCATTATCCAGTATAAAAATGCACATTAAAAAAGAGACTTTACGAAAGAATCGATATTTTTAATATCAGACACGGGCTTGTTATTGTTGTTGTTTGTTTTGTCCTATCTCCGATCGATATCAACTGTGCTGCTTTTGAAAGATGTTTTTGAGGAAGAGGTGGTGCAAATGGTTTCTGAGTTTGTTGTGGGAATTCAACGAAGGGGATTACTGCTCTAAACTAAGGGTTCTGCTACGTACCGGAAACACCAGTGTGACTGTGGTGTCGGTTTACCTATGCAAAATCTAGCCGATTTGATATTCGGTGGGGTGTGAAAAATAATGTAAGAACATTGGCATTTAAAAAAAAATATGATATGAAGCACACACACACACACACACACACACACACACACACACACACCTACGCGCCAGACAGAGAGAGGTACCTTTAGAAATCAACAGTCTCAGGAATCTTCTAACCCTTGCTCTCCGGGTTCTGTCGTGTCCTCCATCGACGACGAAGTCTAGGTCATCGAGGTCAAAAATATGGGCAGAGATCAGTGCATCCACAACTCCGTCAACAGTCGGGTCTAGATGGTCCACGAGATACTTGAAGTTTTTCTTGAGCCGAGATTCATGATCCTGTTCACGCCTGGGTGGAAGTTCTGACGGACAAGCAAGAATAAAATGTAAAGAAAACTGGTTGTGGCGGTGGTGGTGGTGGTGATATTCCTTTTTTCACGGTCCTGGCTGAGATTCCTCAGCACAGGGAAGTGATTAGAAAACCCATTTTCAACTCATTATACGCACTGAAAATCACATACTTATTCACATCTGCACTAAAGATATATCTTCATGCACGTATATACATGTACAGCTACGTCCAAAAATAACGCAACAGGCTGATTTTGTCAAATGGTCATTTAATAAAATGCAAATTGTGGGCAAGTGCCTTCTTATATTCTTAGCATCCATAAGTTATCCATCTTCTTTATGTCCAAACAGGCTATGGGTAAAATTGTGACCTCGTGCCTTCTGTTTGTCCTGAGTTATGGCCCTTTTTCTCAGGCGACTAAGTTTGCATGCACTGAGCGATTGTTCATGTCACAGAGCTGCATGTGAAGATGAGAACGTGAAAATCGGGGTTCTTGCAGTTAAGATGTTGCCTCGTTTTTATGGTGAGTACCGGTCACTGAGCAATGCCTGTTTTCCGGCTTGGGCGATCAGAAAAAGCAGCCCTTCTCACTTGTCAGTGGCACATTTCACCATGCCTCGTCTTTCAGCCATTGAGCGGCAGCAAGCCATTGGTAGGCTTAATGCAGGGCAGAGCGTAGCGGACGTTGCCCGTGCCCTTCAAGTTCACAGTGTCACCATTCACCGCTTGGCAAGGCGCTATCAAGCAACAGGGTCCGTCGATGACAGACCTCGCGCAGGACGACCCAGAATTTTGACTCCGCGCCAACAGAGGGCCGTTGTGCGAAGCTTCCGGCAAAACCCATTCCAGAGTGCAGCAGCCGTCGGTCGTCACCTGATCAGCACCAGAAACCGTGTGACAAGTCGCCAAACCGTGTCACGGGTTGTTGTCAGGGCGGACCTTTACTGCCATCGTCCCTACCGAGGCCAGGTGTTGACGGCAAGACATCGTCGGAACCGCCTGAACTGGACTCTGGCCCACAGACAGTGGCGTCAAGAGTGGGAAAGATGGTGTTCAGCGATGAGTGTCGATTTGTGGTCAACAGCATCGACAACAGAGTCCGGGTCTGGCGCCCCAGAGGTGAGCGCTTTAACAACCGCTACGTTCTGCAGCAAGATGCCTGGCCGGCCCAGTCGATGATGTTGTGGGGTGCCTTCATTGGGAATCGAATGCTGGGACCCGTGTTCTTCGACCTGCAGCCTGACCGAGGTGGGGGCGTGACGTCACAGCGCTACATCAACCAGGTTCTCCAGCCCCTTGTGGTGCCCTTTTTTGCTCGGAGACGGCGCTGCTTGTTTCAGCAGGATAACGCGCCCGCTCACTCTGCCAGGGCAACACAGCAGTTCCTACGGCAAACCAACATCCCTGTGATGGAATGGCCAGCGAAAAGCCCGGATCTGAATCCGATGGAGCAGGTTTGGGCCTTCTGAAAAACACGCATCAACAGATTGCCAAATCGCCTTGCGTGTGCTGCTGAGCTCCGCCAGGAGTTGCGACGCCAGTGGGGACGGGTGCCACCTGCTTTCCTGAACCGCCTGGTCAACTCCATGCCGAACAGATGTCAGCTGGTGATCCGCAACGCCGGAGGCCACACCCGCTACTGAGCCATAATTTGGCTGATGTGAAATCAAGGGCAGCAACTCTGTACGTAACCAACATTGACTTTAAATAACTTACCTGATGGATGTCCGTCCCCAGCCGATTAAATGTGAGAACTTTCAATGAAATCGCTTTTATCGAATCGAAATTAGACTGACATAAAATTTACATATTTTTCCAAAACAGTGCTTGTGTTGCGTTAATTTTGGACGTCACTGTATGTATACGAAAGGGGACAATGTCACACTTAAAGCAGTCAGTGTATCACAACTAGCTAAACAATGTGCTCGCAGCCTGCTTTACACGTTGAGAATGTGTTGGTGCCTCGAAATAGGCTTAGTGATGAGCATGAGAACCTGCTAAGGGTGTATGATTACTTTTCCAGAACAGTAATAAAGCGCTCATAGAAAATCAAACTGTGGGTATGCCAGGATATTAGTGATTATTATTGATTACAAAATTATAATCAATCATAAGTCATTTCTTAACCTGTATCTCATGATGTCAGGCAAAAGTCCATTCCTGTACTGAAAAAAGTGTGCGAGGAATATCCAAGCTTTTGCGACCGAGTGTCGAACCCATGTATGTGTACATACGAGTATTTTAGGTTCAATCTCCACTAACAGGCGCCAATAGCCCCCCCCCCCCACACACACACACCAGAAAACAACAACAAACAAAAAACAAAACAAAAAAAAACAAACAAACACAACGACAACAACAAAACACCAACTTCCCTTTAAAAAAACAACAACACAGGACTAGTATGCACCTTGCGTTAAACATCGACATCATTGAAGAAGTCAAAGGCTACCAAACGGAAGGCAAATTTTAACCATCTTAAAATGCACTTATGAATATATCTAAACAACGAAACTTTTTTTTTTTTTTTTTTTGCTCCCTCAACTTTTTGCCAGCTCCGGGTGAGTGAGTGAGTGAGTTTTTAGGGCTTAAAGCCGCGCAAGCCACAAAGACTAATTCGCGGCTGAGTGTGCCTGCACTACATGAAAACAACAAAAATGTAACGGTGGACAAAGGATGCAAACTGGTCTACGGGGCAATATAAACCTAGGACATGCAGGAGACGCTGCACCTTCATGCTAATTTCTCGAACTCCCGGTTACAAAAAAGCGTAGAAAAGAAATGACAATTACAACTAGGTAAAACAAAGATAAATACTAAGCGCATATACAGCTAATATTGCAACTTATCATCTCCTAGGCGCAATAAACCAGTTCGCAGCATATGCCCAACATCACTTATTCCTAGCCACTGGTAGTGCAGACGTGAGTGAGGAGTTAAAAAGAAGAAATATAGATGAAAGGGCCGAACTTAGAAATCAGCTGAGAGAAGAGAGGAAGGACAGAGCGGCTAAATTCGGGAGGTTTTAAAGAGAAAGATACAGGTGAATGGGCTGGTGAGGGATAGACAGAGAGGTAGGAAGGAAAATTCCTTAGTTGCCAATGAAGACAACATGCCTGGGAGGCAGTTGGAGAACAGACCGCTCCAACACGGAACCTCACCGCCGTTAGGCGGTTTGGGAAAACAACGCACCAGAGAGGGGTGCGTTGTGAAGGTCTTCAACATGACGGGTGTTCAGCAGCACCAGCAGGGCGCTGCGAACAAAGCCCGCCAGGGTGAAGACCAGGTGGGGGGAATCCAGTGAAGTCGGCCTTCAGAAATGACCCTCAGATGTCTCACTGGACCAAGGGTCAGCAGACACCCGCTTACTGACCTCCCCCCGGAGGAGATTTTAAGAGAGCAAAAGACAGGTGAATGGACCGAGTGAGGCAGAAATAAGAATAAAGAAAGAGCAAAAGGGGTGGGCAAGCTTGGAGAAATCAGCCCCGCCGCGTGAAGGCGAGCCCATGGGGCCTTGCCAGCTCCGGTGGTGTTCCTCCCAGGTCATGGGTGGAATCCACGGAGGGCTCGAAAGCTAGGGCAATTTTTATTATGCATGATGATGGAGATGTGGATGATGGTAAGATGATGCTATCGAAGTCCGTGTGGTTTGGGACTGCTGGATAGGGCCGCATTCCACGCTTCCTGGCATGAATATCCCGGCTGTGACCAGGCCCGGGAACTACGGCACCTGTGGTGCCGGCCGTGTAATCATCCACATCATAAGACGTGTCATACTAAGGGAAGCAACCCCCCCCCCCCCATCCCCCAAGGTCGCACCCGTGAAGTGGGTGAATTTCGGCTGTGTGGCAACAGCCTCCCCATTGGGCCCATAGCACATCCGCTCTGGGTAGGAGCCGACCTAGGTAGGAAAAATCCCGCTTTCCTCGGCTGGGGCTTGAACCCTGGTCTCCTGGTCTGAATTGCTAACCAATACACTACAGGGGCCGGACTACGAGACTTGCAAGTCTTACCGCTGACCTTTTTAAAATACCGTTCTGGACATCGTAAACGCACACACAAACAGCTTGCAAGCTTATTCTAGAGTAATTGTAGATGGGACATTCAAATGAAAAATATTATTGTGTGATGAAAATGCCCTGGACTTGGTTAATTCTTTATTAACTGTACTTTTAGGCTGTGCTGTAGAGCATGTGTGTGCAGTTAGGTATCACTATCAGCCAGGGAGATCGCTAGCTCTGACAGTGATAAGATCGCTTCTTTCCTCAGCACTGCATCCCGCTCGCGGCCAGTGTTTACTAACGAGAGTAGTGTCCCTTGGTCTCTGCTCAGTAGGTCAAGGCGGTGATTACTTCCCTTGTGTTTAGTGGCTGGTCAAATGTTGTTTTTATTGTAATTAATTTTATTGTAATCTAAAGATCAACAATCTTGTTCCTTTTTTATACAATATTGTAGAGTAAGATATGTCAGAACTAGGGACGGGAAGTGTAAAAATTTTAGAAGCAGAATGGAGTAAAATATTCCCTAGTCTTCTCTTTAAGTACTCTGTGTCAACCTTTTTCTAAACAAGTTTGATATTGGTCGGGTGGCCAGGTCTAATTTCGGAAATTTCAGCTAAGCGTACCAAGATTCAAGATAGAAGATATTTTATTCCTGTAGCCCCTTTTGGGGTATGGAGGATATCAGGAAAAAAAGTACATGAGAAAGTTGCATGAAAACAAAATAATCAGAAGACAACAGCATAATGCATAAAGAACAAGAGTCTATAAATCCATCTGTAACACGGAACAACGTTAACATCGTAGGAATAGGTAGTTAGGTACAACCACACACCTTACCGAGTCTATGCTTGTATAGCCGCCAAGGTGCACGGAAATCTTTTGCTCTCCCCAGTGAAATCTGAGTACTGTCCCGAGGGGTGGGTGGGTGGGGGTTTAACGTCCTTTGCCACCACATACGGGTGATATCAAAGACGGGGCAACGATGAAAAAACAAGCACAAACATTTGGCCCCAGCCGGGATTCGAACTCACGACCCGAGCATTAGAAATCCAACGCTCTACCACTCGGCCACCCCGAGAGTACTGTCCCGAGCTTGATGCTATCCGATAGTATACGGCAATGGTATCACTATAAGCTCAATCCAGGGACCATCTTCACTTTGGAAATGGACTCCGCTTTGGACTTGAGACTTGTCACAGTGTAATTTCGGCGCAGAGGAAAACCTTGCTCTCTCGTGTGAGGCTGAGTACAAAACCCGTGTTGGATACTTGTCTTTTGACCACTGCTCTCTTAGTTATTCGTACGGATTTCTGGTAGGTACTGGGTGGGTTGTCTTGGCTGTGGTGGTCGTTTGCCCGGAGAGTATTCCCCTTGCACTACCGAAGGAATCCACTGACTTTAGTCGAGTTTGTTGCGCTGTACACTTTGTGATTCTTTTACTTTCTCCTGCCTCTTCTTTCCACAGAGGGTGCCAGGGTAGGAGCGGAGTGTACGCTCTCTACACTCCGCAGCACTTGCGGTTACTGTCACCATCCCATTGTCCGTTACCCGCATTAGGAATAGTAATCCCATGCGTCCAGAGTCTTTACCACTGTATACTAACTTTGTGTTTAGATGTGACCCTTCACCGTTAATCTCTTCAAATTCTCGGTTGTCCCTTCCCCACCCTTGTGTATGAGCTTTACGCACTGGCGCCTAACACTGCCCAGGAGTTTTCTCCCAGGTGGGACCTGTGGCCTCCAAAGATGCATTAACGTGCTCTTGTGTTGTCTGTCGCTAGGCTCTGTGTTGGGGCGGGGCAAGGTAGGGATATTACCGGTTGTACGTAGGTTCGTTGTGTAGTGGTAGGTGATTAATTGCTACGTACTGGTTAATTGCCACAGGGGCTGAAGCTGGGTTTTTATTCTAGCTGCACACGTTTCAATTTTTCCCATCAGGTGTTCAGGAGTGAACGCAGAGGCGTGTGTTTTTATTGAATCCTATACTTTAAGTTCATGGTTGGTTAGTCCTCACTTGGTGTGCTATTCTGTTTTGTTAACTACTCTTAGTTGTTATCATTCTATCTTTGACTCTCTCGTGAACAGTGAACGATATACTTTCGTTCAAACGGTCCATGTCTTTTATTTTGCCGTCAGTCATTGGAGACCTATTTTGTTGATTACCATCATTATCTGTATCAAAACTGTATCCCTTTATTCCCTGCAGTTCGTTTAATTCTGTTATTTCATGTCTTGTGTCGTTGCATGTTTAGTGTGTGTTGTGTTGGTGTCTACCGCCGTCCTGACAAACAGCATTCACGCATCAGCATAGCGGACATAGCACACTATAACGTAATTCATGGAACTCGAGCACGCGGCACTACATAATTTTGGAGGGGAGCCGGGGTGGTCGAATGGTAGAGCGTTGGACTTCTAATGCTCGGGTCGTGAGTTCGATCCCGGCTGGGGCCAAATATTTGTGCGGGCTTTTTCATCGTTGCCCCGTCTTTGATATCACCCTATGTGGTGGAAAAGGACGTTAAACCCCCAAACACCCACCCTACATAATTTTGGTGTCAGAAGTGGGATAAAAGCTGTTCACGTGAGTTGTCTTTTTGATAGGTAGGAGTAAGAGTGAAGATAGGTTCCTGGAGGTCTCTTAGCGTCTGAGTTCTGCTTCTCTGTGCATTTATTTTTCCCACGGTGGTTAGTGCTAGTCCGTAGCAACGTCGGGAAAGACTAGCGAGCCTGGCAAGCTCAATCAGCTTTTGTTTATACACGGGGAGGTGAGATCACTTAGGCGAAAGGCTAGTACCGCCAGCAGTTTTGTTTTATAGAAATAAAGAGGTGTTTCGATTCCGTCAGTCCAGCTGCTATCTGGTTCTTTAGTTAATTCTCGTTGGTTAGGTCCAGTCTGTAGCAACGTCGGGGGTTGTGTTGGTGTCTACCGCCGTCCTCACAAACAGCATTCAGGCATCAGCATAGCAGGCATAGCACACTACAACGTAATTCATGGAACTCTAGCAGGCGGCACTACAGTTGCAAAGTTTCGCTATTTTCAGCAAGTTTAGGATGCTATGAATATCATTAATATTGTCGAGCTGAGCTCTGGAAACCATGTACAAGTCTAATATTCTACCTATTTGTGATTACGCTGTTATCTGGGACAACTGTAGGAAAACTCTTGGAGATTTCTTCTTCTTCTTGTTCAGCGTTCGACAGCTACGCAGCTACAAGCGCATCCCGAGGGATGCCACAAACTTGGACGTCCAGTGGAGGTCGGCCGCGTTCCCCCAGAGCTTGGTATTGAGGTCCCCCCCTTCCGGCCAGAAATGTTGCCGCATCTCCTCGTGTAGGGGGCAGTCCAGGAGAACGTGGGATGGGGTCTGGTCGGCCAGGCCGCACTGACACAGGGCTGTGTCTGCCACTCCTATCCTCTTGAGGTGGGCTCGGAGGCCACAGTGGCCTGTGCGCAGGCGGTAGATGGTAGTCTGGTGTCTCCTCTCCAGCGTCCTAATAGGGTCTTGGTCTGCCCGGTATCCGTCATTCAGGGAGACCCAGTCTCTGTGGAATCTGCTGCGTATGAGTGCCTTGGCTTCTTCATACGTGGCAGGGATTGTTGGCTGGGGGAGCTGGCTTCCTTCCTTTGCAAGGTGGTCCGCTCGCTCGTTGCCTGAGAGACCTACGTGAGCAGGCACCCACTGGAGGGTTGTTGGGGCTTTTTGGGTCAGGGAGGAGAGGGAGGCCTGGAGGGACTGTATGAGGGGGCCTGGATCAGGGGAGTCGAGGGCCTGGAACGTGGACATGGAGTCAGTGAAGATGGAGATGTTGCCAAGGGGCTTTATACTGGAGGAAAGCAAGTCAGCCGCTGTGGTGATGGCCAGGACTTCAGCTCTGAAGTTTGAACAGAGCTTTCCTCCAGGAACTGCAATGCTGGTTTGCTCTCCATCAGGGAACCTGACATAGACGCCACTGCCTCCATTGTGAGTGGCTTCTTCCGCTGATCCATCTGTGTAGACATGGGTCCAGGAGCTGGCTGGATAGGAGTCTTCTATCATGGCCAGAGTGAGGGTCTTGAGAGCGGCTGGTTGCTGGTCTTTGGTGGTGATATCAGGGACTCTGAGGCTGATGGTGGCCTCCATCTCTCGATCGAGTCTCCAGTCAGTCAGAGTGAGGTGAGTGCAGGTCTCGTCTTTTGCTTCCAGAACGTCGTTGTACTGGACTCTGAGCGCCTTGTACTGGTGGTTGAGACTCTGACGTTTGAGCCGGTTCTTGGTGGGCTGCTGTAGTCTCTGGTGGAGGGGATGTGATGGTAGTCTGCGAATCTTCTCGCCCTGAATCAGAACCTTCAGGTCGCGTCTTCTCCCAAGGGGTTCGACGTTGGCGGTCTTCGTCATTTCATGGATAGGCGTCGACCTCATGGCTCCCAGGATGAGGCGGAGTCCCATGTTTTGGACTCTGTCAAGCCTGCTTTTGTTGGTCTTAGACGCTGTGCCCCATGAGGTCGAAGCGTACTCCATGGTGGGTCTGACGCCTTCCGTGTAGACCCTGGTGAGAAGCCTGCAGTCCGCTCCCCAAGTTGTCCCGGCCAGCTTCTTCAACAGGGCGAGCTTGCGGATGCCTCTTCTCTCCATCTCTTCAATCTGTGGCTTCCAGGTGAGACGGGTGTCCAGCTTGACGCCAAGGAATGTTGGTGTGTTTGTCTGTGGCAGGACCTGTCCCTGGAGCTTCAGGTTGACTTGATCATTGGTGGTGGAAAGGGAGAAGAGTGTTGCGTTGGTCTTGGAGGTGTTTAGCTCAAGGCCCCAGTCTTCTGTCCACGAGGCGATGTTGTTGACGACTTCCTGGAGCCTATAGGAGGCCGTGCTGGTGTGTTCGGAGGCTGTCCAAACCGCCAGGTCATCTGCATGGAGACTGTTGGAGACGTGCTTTGTGATGCTGTTCGTGATGTCGTTGATGTACAACAGGAACAGTGTGGGGGAGAGCACGCCTCCCTGGGGGACGCCCTCACGCAGCTTGACCTTTTTGCTGAGGAAGCCGTCTAGCTTGACTCTTGCTGTTCTGCCAAACAGGTAGTGGTGGATCCACTTGTGCATATTGTCGCGCACGCCGGCTCGGAGAAGTTTCAGGATGAGGCCCTCCTTCCACACCTTGTCGAACGCTCTTGTCAGGTCAAAGAATACTGCAAGTGTCTTCTTCTTCTCCTGGAAAGCGTTTTCGATGTCCTGAACTAGGAGGGCAAGCTGGTCTTCCGTGTTGCGGAATTTTCTGTAGCCAGTCTGGGTTGGTGAGAGGATGTTCTGTGTCTCCAGAAGGAAGATGAGGCGGCGGTTGACCAACCTTTCTAGCAGCTTGCCGACGGAGCTCAGAAGGCTGATTGGTCTGTAGCTGCAAGGGTCTTTCCTGCTCTTCCCCTTCTTCGGTAGTGGGATGATCACCGCCTCTTTCCAGATAGGGGGCACAAAACCTGCGATCCAGCTTTGGTTGAAGATCTGAAGCAGCACTGTTCTGGATCTTGGTCCCAGGTGCTTCAGCATATCGCCAGTGATGCCGTCAGTCCCCGGGGCTTTTTTCGACTTGAGCTTGCGAATGCCTTGTTTCAGCTCTTTCATGGTGAAGGGCTCGCTCACGCAGCAGTCTTCGGTGCCATGTGGGTCTGTCGACAGGAGTTCTGCTGTTTCTTCTCGGACCTGTCTGATGCGGTCTCTAGGCATGTGGAGTGTGCTTGCTTCCTGGTACAGCTCAGCAAAGGTGTTGGCTGCAGCTCTCTCGGTCTTTAGCTGGTTGTCCTGCTCTATGACTGTCTTTCCTCTGCTTGGATTGTCATCGTTGAGTTTCTTCGTTAGCTTCCACAGTCCCTGCATGTCTGTGTCCATATTTAGGGAGGCTGTCTTGTCATGCCAGCTTCTCCGTGTGGCCTGCAGCTTTTCCTTTGTAAAGAGGGCTCTCGCTCTGTTGTGGGCCTCTACGTTCTCGTCGGTAGGGGAGCTTTCCATCAGATCCCTGGCCTCGTTGAGGGTCTTCTGCAGTGAGTCGAGCTCAGGTGACCAGTAGGGTCGGTAGTTTTTGCGTCGGCCTCTCGGAATAGCTGCCTGCGCTGCCTCTAGCACTGCCTGGTTGAAATCCTTGGCGTTTTTGTTGATGTCCTGGCGTGATAGTGTCAGTGAGGATGTCCTCCTGTCTGCCTCTTGCTTGAACAGGTCCCAGTTTGCCTTCTTATAGTTCCAGCTTGCTGGGAGCCTGGAGGGATGGATCTCAAGCTGCCTCTGAATGGTGATGATCACTGGCCTATGGTCGCTGCCGCCGAGCTGGGCACACACTTCCCTTTGGGCGATGCTGTGGAGGTCGTCGGTAGCGAAGGCCAGGTCAGGAGTGCTGGTGGTCCTCCACGCTCTCGAGTAGTACGTCGGGGGATCCTCGGGTTTGTTGATGAGGATTAGCTGGTTGCTGATGGTCCAGTTCTCGAGGTCTTCTCCCTTCTTGTTGAGGTCTTGATAGCCCCAGCTGGGTGAGTGACTGTTAAAGTCTCCTGTAGCTATCCAGCTGTGGGCGTCAACAGTAATGGAGTCGAGCTGGATCTGCTTGTCTGGTGGAGAGTAGACATTGAGGACTGCCACTGGGGCATCTGGCAACACCAGCTTGACTCCCAGGAATTCTGTGTCGAGATCTGCTTGACCAGAACTCTGGGTCTCCACTGCTGGGATGTTGTTTCTGACCAGGGTGATGAGGCCTCCCTTTGGTCTGTCTTCTCGGTCCTGTCTGAACATCTCATAACCCCTTATAAAAAAGCGGTGAGTGTTCTTGAGATATGTCTCTTGAATGCAGCATACGTCTATCGCATTTTCACGCAGGAATCGTTGCAGCTCCACTTTCTTTTTCTGCACTCCTTCTGCGTTCCAGTGGGCGACACGTAGTGCATCTTGTCCACACATTCTCTGCTGTCCTCCCTCGTGGGACTGCGAGGCATCAAGTCCATGGTCGGTAGTAGTGGGTGGGCCCCTTTGAGGCTGAGGGCCCGGCACCGTCCTCCCCCGGCCACGGTCCAGGAAGACGACACCACATCGGTCTAGCGTTGTCTGCGTAGCCATGTGTCGTGAAGTGCATGCACAGCCGGTTCTGGTTAGACCACGCCTTTCATGGAGAGGCCACTGTGACGCTGTCTTCGGTGGTCTGCTGTTCTGGTGACGGTGTATAGCTGACCGGGTTTTTTTTCTCTCTAGAGTTTTCCTTCTCCTGCGTCCGCAAGCCGAATTCCGCCAAAATGGGGTGGGTCGCCTTCGGTTTTGTTACACTTAGCCGTTGGGACACGCAAGGTCCTCATCCGCCTTGGCCGTTGACAGCCCGGAGCAGTTCATCCGCCCTGTGGTGCAGTGTAAGAACACCACCCCCTCACGTGGTTTAGCCCACCAGCTGAGGCGGTGTGCCGGGATGTGGCGCTTGGAGCCAGCACGTGAGAGTTTTAGGAGATAGATGAGGTCCAGTGGTGCCCGTCCACTCCACAAAGTGGAGCGCAGCTGCCGAAACGCCAAAGGTGCTACCTCTATCCAGAGCCCCCTACACCCCACTCTTGGAGATGAACTGGAAAATTTACACCTGGAAGTAATCTGAATAATTATTTGGTGTAGTTCAGGGAACTGAACGTGCGCAGAATCTAGCTTTATCCCATTACAAAAAGACGCAAGAGCCATGGGCTTATTTTATATTTCAAAATATACAATGGGTTCGCCCGGTCATATCTTGGTACGGAATTTCCGCAGTTGGTTTCCGAATGAAATCCTTAACATAGACGCCGTCCGCTGATAAGGTATGAGCCGCACAGCAAAACTGCACTTTAAAATTCCTCCTTTTCCCCCTCCACTACAGTACTTTGGAATAATTTACCAGAATGCATCCAGCGCAGTGACTCTGTTAGAGAATTCAAAGGACACCTAAACCAAGACAATTCTAGCATACCCCCATACTATCACCAAGGCGACCGTACAGTTCAAGTGATTCACTGTAGGCTCCGCATAAATATTAGTAACCTCCAGTATAACCTTGTAGACAGACATCCTTTTTAATGACGTAAAGTGTAGTTGCCGCGCCACACCAGAGACAGCCGAACACTTCCTGCTTTACTGTCCTGATTATTCTTAAATATGTCGGCTCACTATCCACACACTACCTCCACAACACTCTGACATACATCTATACGTATACATAAATACATACATACATACATACACAAATACACTCCTTCACGGTAGTCTGTCCATGCAAGAAAACTGCACTATCTCCAATAAAGTTCATGATTTCATAACTCGTGCAGCACAGTTTTTCATGATTTTTCATCAGTAAAGTGACATAATTTATTTGTCTAGGGATTGGTTGCGGGAGGGGGAAGGGGGGGGGGGGCTGCAATTCTGGATCCTTTCTACTAGAAGGGCTATTCTCAGTCATGGGAGTGCGACAAGAGCGAAGCACACGTCACGAAGCCCTTCTTGATGATGGAGATGAGCAAGAGCAAGCGGCCAGTACCGTCCAGAACAGATTGGCAGATTCAGAGCTACCTGTCATCACAGAAGAGGAGGTGCGTGCTGTGCTAAAACGTATCAACACAAGGAAAGCACACGGTCCAGATAACATCTCTGGCACCCTCCTGCGACACTGTCACCAAGAACTGTCCAGCGTCCTGACTACACTCTACAACTGGTCACTCTCCACCCACACAGTTCCCAGCCTATGGAAGACATCCGCCATCACCCCTGTACCAAAGAACAACAGGCCTGTACAGCTCAACGACTACAGACCCATTGCCTTGACACCGATCGTCATGAAATGCCTGGAGCGGCTAATCCTCGCGCAGTTGACGAATGAGACTCAGGATCTCTTCGATCCGCTGCAGTTTGCATACAGACGGGGGAGATCAGTTGAGGACGCTGTCATAACTCTCCTTCATGACACCGTCACCCAACTGGAGCAGCCCCCAAGTCTTAAGGCGCGCCTTAACTGAGCCCGAACAAGTCCGAAGCAAAGAAAAAAATGCTTCGCCCGAATCATTTTTCTTGTTCGCGAATAGATTTTGGACACTTCGGGCTTCGCTCGACATGCAATGCGAGGAACCCCGAACAACCGCAAATGATTTCGACAGGCGCTATCTGATTGGCTTCCCCGATTGAATTATTTTTCACATGAAATCTGAAAGATCTAGAGGGCTGATGAAATGTCGGAGGCAGTGACGATACTTGCTTATTTTGTCTGTGAACTAAGCGTTTGACGTCAGCTTCACACTGGTGGTATGACAGATGATGCTTGTGCATATCTTGTGATTTCCCTGTTGCTTTTGTGACTTCCTTGCCTGAATTAATTTTTACATAAAACCTGGAAGATCTAGAGGGCTGGTGAAAAGTGGACTAGAATACCTTGGATTGTGCTTATGAAATCGCAAATTTGGAACTCTTTTGACCGGTGCTTCTCGCAGAAACTTGAAAAAGTTATGTTTATCTAAAAGTTCAGTTATTCTTAATGCTAAAGCTGTAATAGTGCAGTAGTTCTGTCATATATGCAGGTGTCACACTAGACAAAAACGCCGCGATGATAAGTAATTTGCAGTAGTCGCTTCATAGATATTTGATCTTATGTGCAAACCACCCCTTCCTCGGAAATATTACCAGTCAAAGCTACAGAGCTGTAGCACGAATACAGGCAGTGTGATTGGGTGAACTTCCAAAAGTCTAGAAAATGAAGGAATTTGAACAACTTTTTCAAAAAAAATTCGTAACAGACCGATTTTTTAAAATCGGCGATAACTCTTCTGAAACTGCGGCAGGCTAAAATTCGTGAAAGGTAGCTCTGGAGAAGGTGAATTCCCATTTTATCTCAAAGTAAAAAGGCCTCCAACGAGGTCGTTTAGGAGATACCCATCATTACATCCGTCCACACACACACACACACACACACACACGTCTCACAACTCCCGCCAAAAAGAACGCAGCAGCATAGTGTGCACGTCAAGTGTCTATGACGCAGATTTCGTTACGTCACTGTGTGCGTGAAAGTATGTATTGTGTGGAGAAACGTCACAGTCTTGTTTTGCATTACTGAAACTTGCTGCTGCGCATAGCAAAATCTGCCCCATCTCATAAAGTTGTTTCTCTATAGAGAAACAACTTAAAAATGTAACGTTGGATGAAGGATGCAAACTGGTCTACGGGGCTATATAAACCTAGGACATGCAGGAGACGCTGCACCTTCATGCTAATTTCTCGAACTCCCGGTTACAAAAAAAGCGTAGGAAACAAATAACAATTACAACTAGGTAAAACAAAGATAAATACTAAGTGCATATACAGCAAATATTAAAACTTACCATCTCCTAAGCGCAATAAACCAGTTCGCAACATATGCCCAACATCACTTATTCCTAACCACTGGTAGTGCAGACGTGAGTGAGGGGTCAAAAAGAAGAAATATAGATGAAAGGGCCGAACTTAGAAATCAGCTGAGAGATGAGAGGAAGGACAGAGCAGCTAAATTCGGGAGGTTTTAAAGAGAAAGAGACAGGCAAATGGGCTGGTGAGGGATAGACAGAGAGGTAGGAAGGAAAATTCCTTAGTTGCCAAGGAAGACAACATGCCTGGGATGCAGTTGGAGTATAGGCCGCTCCAACACGGAACCTCACCGCCGTGAGGCGGTTCGAGAAAACAACGCACCAGAGAGGGGTGCGTTGTGAAGGTCTTCAACATGACAGGTGTTCAGCAGCACCAGCGGGGCGCTGCGAAGAAAGCCCGCCAGGGTAAAGACCAGGTGGGGGGAATCCAGTGAAGTCGGCCTTCAGAACGACCCTCAGATGTCTCACTGGACCAAGGGTCAGCAGACACCCGCTTACTGACCCCCCCCCCCCCCATAGATACTTTTAATGTGGGTCTTTTTCTTTAAAAAAAAAACAAAACCAAAAAAAACCAAACATTTTTTTATATGTAGTTTCCATTTATGTTTTTAGTCCTTAAGGTACGAGATGTGCTGACGATTTTGTGTGTGTGTGTGTGTGTGTGTGTGTGTGTGTGTGTGTGTGTGTGTGTGTGTGTGTGTGAGGGGGGGGGGACATCTCGTGTTTTTTCAGTCGTTGAGGTCTGTGATGTGTTTTTATGTGTTTAGTGCCGCTGTTTAAAAACAAATTGCCCAAACTGGGATAATAAATGAAATTAATTGAATTGAAATGAATCGAAGATGATGCTATGGAGGTCCGTGTGGTTTGGCGCTGCGGGACAGGGCCGCATTCCACGCTTCCTGTCATAAATATCCTGGCATTAACCAGACCCGGGAACTACGTGAAGAAATGAATGAATTTTTCACTAGATTCGAGATACACGACTTCTCGTCCAACATTTCTGACCTTAAGTTGTCCTTGACATTTGATTAGTGTTCCGATTGATCAAGAGAAAGTGACTAAATTTTAAGACTTTCAACATAAACAAAAGTCCAGGGCCTGATGGTATCTGTGGCAGATACGCTGAAATTTTGTGCTGATCAGATGTAATGACGTGTTTCGGCACCTCTTTCAGGTCTCATTAGACACTGCCAAAAGTTCCTGCTATCTGGAAAACTTCCACTGTTATGCCCATTCCAAAGATAAATAACCAAAAGCAGTTCAAAGACCGCAGGCCAGTTGCCCATACCTCCCTTGTCATGAAAACCTGGGTTGTTTTTTTATTATTATTTGTTGTTGTCGTTGTTGTTTTTTACCTATCGCCCTCAGCATGTTTTGGTCAATTATCTGTCTCTGACATGCGATTAACACACACGGGCTCGCCCAAAGGGTGCTGTCTTTCTCCACTTTGTACATTTTATTTGCTGACGACAGTGCCCTGCTTTGACTCCTCTTTGGCCCAGAACAAGAACATGGCCTAGCTCTGCGTGATTTTGTTGAATGGTGCGACAACTCCTACCTCGAGCGTAACATTAGTAAGACCAAGGAGCTGGTAACTGATTTTAGGGAAAAAGTCCAGCAGTCCTGCCAAAACCGCTATCAATGATAAAGAAGTGGAAGTAGTCACTGAATGTGAATACCTAGTCACAGTGTTCGATAAAAACCTCAGATGGGATAACAACACCGAAGCAGTCCTAAAGAAATGTCACTGCAGCGGCTCTACTTGTTGAGAAAATTGAGGTTATTCGCTGTAGATAGAAATGTTATGAGCCTGTTTTATAAGTCTTTTATCGAAAGTGTTTTTCAATTACTTGCTTGTATTTCAACCCAAGTGTGAAAAATTAAAAAATGAGAGGCAAAAGCCTCCATGGCTCCCTTGTGACACAGGTCAAGGTCATTCACAAGAGTATGTTTGTAAAGCTCTTATCGCTATATATTATCATGCCTAGTAAAGTGTCTCTGGCGCTCTGAGATCATGGCAATATTATAATTTTCCCCCGAAACAGTTTGTATGGCCTTGACCTTTGGTCAAGGTCATTCAAATGAGATCTCATCAATGTCTATCATTATGCCAAGTTTGATGCCTCTACTATTTGTAGTTCCTCCGAAAACAGTAATGTTAAAATTCACAACAGACAGCTTTAATGACCTTGACCTTCAGTCAAGGTCATTCAAAAAGGTAGGTGTCATTGCTGTCTATCACCATACCTCGTTTGGTGCCTCTACTGTTTGTTGTTTTGGAGAAAATGCCAAGGTCAAAGTTTCCCAAAAAACACTTGCATGACCTTGACCTTGACTAAAAGTCACTGAACACAGGTATGTCTGTAAAGGTGCTGCTAATGTCAATCATCGCACTTCTGATTCTTCTGGAATATGAGAAAATGCAAATGTAAATTTTCCCAACAGATTATTTTAATGACCTTGACCTTGAGTCAAGGTCATTTAAGGTGGTATGTGTGCATAGGTCTTATCACTGTCTATCAGCACGCCAGGTTTGGCACCTCTGCTGTTTGTTGTTTCTGAGAAAATGCCAATGTTAAGGTTTCACAAAAATAGCTTGTACGGCCTTGACCTTGACACAAGGCCACTGACTACATGTATATCTGTAAAGTTCTTATCAACATCTATCACCATGCAAAGTTTAAAATGTCTGGTGTTTGTAGATTACGAGAAAATGCCAATGTAAAATTTTCAAACAGAGAGCTTTAGTGACCTTGACCTTGAGTCAAGGTCATTCAGAATGATATGTTTTGAAAGGTCTTGTGGTTGTCTATCAGCATGCCAAGTTTGGTGCCTCTGCTATTTGTAGATTCTGAGAAAATGACAATGTTAAAGTTTTCTGCACACACACACACACACACACACACACACACAGACGACGGAGGGTTAATACATAGACTCCCATTGTTACACAAGGGAGCCAAAAACAAAAGCAGCATTCAGAAAGATGTAAATATCAGTTTTTAAAAAATCATAGGAGACACACAGAGGAACATCACTGTGAGCAGCAGGTGGTCAGAAAGGCTCGGCCTGTTTTGTTAGATAAAAGCCAGGCATTGTTTCCCCTCTTAGAAATTCTCCCGTGTGGCCGGCGTTTCAGGTGCCCCCCTTGGAAAACCAACCGCAGAAGGTATTCGTTTATTCCCACTGCTGCACAACTTCTGAACTAGCGGTGGAGTGCAGGAATGTGTGTGTGTGTGTGTGTGTGTGTGTGTGTGTGTGTGTGTGTTAACCTTAGCCTGAGTTGTACTGTGATTTTTACACTGTGATGCGAGGGATGAGTATAATGATGTAATATGTGATGTTTGATACGATGTGATATGATGATGATGAAATGAGATGTGCTGTGAAATATATGATAATACAGGTTTTTATTGTCATTATTATTTGATTTTATTTTCAGCCCGCCCAATGACCCATCGTAATTGCCCTCATGAATAAAGTATTATTGAACTGAAATGAATTGGTCCTGACCAGAACCACATACTTAATGTAACCAGCTACAGCGGCACTGCTGTGAAATCAGAGAGAGAGAGAGAGAGAGTGTGTGTGTGTGTGTGTGTTGCAAATTTGTTGGTATGGGTGCGGGAGTACAGTCAGTACACGCACTGAGTCAATTTGTGAGAATCTGCGCTATTATTATTATTATTTTGATTTTGATTTCGCTAAAGCTTAGAGTTGATTTGCGTCTTGGTAAAGAAATACTCGTCGGCAAACAACAACTTGAGGGGGAATAACAGCTAATTCTCTATAGAGAAAGCTGGCTAAAGGATCTAGAAGATAAAAAAAAAACAGAGATCTTCAAAGAAAGGAAGAAATACAAAACAAACAAACAACAACAACAACAAAAACAAAATGAGTACAAATAATGTTTAAAATCTGAAGAATGTTCGTTATTTAGTCTTTGTTGGATGATGAGGGTAGGGCGGGGGGGGGGGGGGGAGGGGGCAGGTTCGAGGTGGATGCAACTTGATTGGTGTCTGCATAGACTGTTAAAAAAGGAAACAAAAATGGGAAGGTTTAATGTGTCGGTCTTTTAAGTTCAGTTCCGTCACAACTGCAATCCACAATTACATCAGTACTCAAATTGCTTTGATCTTCTGTATGTAATTCCTGTATGCATAGTTTCTCATACCTGGTCTAGCAATCGGCGGAAATTTGTGTACACTGCCGTCACCATCACCAGAATGACCATGGGCAGCAGACTCATCGTCTCCTGGTTCGTCCTCGTTCTCCATGACGGACGTAGACTAGACCATCGGACTGTATTTAGCGTGCTCTGAAATAATAAATAAACAATAACTGAATGGATCGAACAAATCTACAAACCGTATTAAACGATATCAGTTGTCGTTTTACAATATCAAGATTTATGAAAGAACGTCAACAATCCCTACTGCCCAGTTTCTGGTATGAAACTGTTTTTCAAACCATCATAACGTTCGTCAGGCACCCCTCACTATTCGTGTACGTAAATACCTCACTGAAAACTTCATCAGTTATCAAGGTTTTCCTTCTCTCCATCGCATAAACGGGAAAATTCCAAATCTATCTTCAAGAGCATGTAAGCAAAATGTTCTCCATTACAATCGAACCCTCAAGGGACAGTTACTCTTGCAACTGCCACACCGAAAGGACTGTCAAGCGCAGGGAATCCCCGTGTGCGGTGAGCAGAGATGGTAAAGGGTATGGCACACTAAGGTAACTTTGCATGTGTCTCGATGTTAAACTCGGTGTTCAGTGTGAAAAGTTTTGTTTTGCTTGTAAAGAGTTAATTGATTGCATTGATTGCAGTGACATGATGCAATAAACAACGCTATCCACATCAGTCAGATTGTAGTACTTGTAGTACCTATCTGTTGCACGGCTAAAATACTCAATTTTTCACAGTCGAAATAAGATGAACATGCTAAACGCCATGTTCCTATTCTGAACACAAAAATTGACAATTTTCTTACACTTAAAAACAGCATGGCCATCCCAAGTAAGAGTAAGTTTAGAAGGCACTAATTTTACCATTTTTAGGCTCACCGATCTCTCTGAGCTGTTTTGGTGGTGTGTAGCATCACACCAATAGCATAGTATTCGTACTACAGCTCTGTAGCTCTGACTGGTTTTGTGTTTTAAAAAAAATTCCGAGGTTGGGGTGGTTTGCACATAAAACCAAATATCTATGAAAAGACTACTGCAAATTACCTATCACCCCGGCGGTTTTGTCTAGTGTGACAACTGCACATATGACAGGAACTACTGCACTATTGTAGCTGTAGCATTAAGAATAACTGAACTTTTAGATAAACATAGCTTTTTCAAGTTTCTGCGAGAAGCACCGGTCAAAAGAGTTCCAATTTTGCGGGGGAGCCGGGGTGGCCGATTGGTAGAGCGTTGGACTTCTAATGCTCGGGTCGTGAGTTGGTATCCCGGCTGGGGCCAAATATTTGTGCTGGCATTTTCATCGTTGCCCCGTCTTTGATATCACCCGTATGTGGTGGAAAAGGACGTCAAAACCTCAAACACACACACACACACACACACACACACATGCACAGACAGGCTTGCGTTTAGCTGATTGAAACAAGTCAAGTCACAGTAGCCGGCGACAGTGTCCTATAGATACGACAATGGACCTTGTTTGCTCGTTCGCTCGTCCATCAAACGCCAGTGTGTTGAATTCGGAGCTCTGCTAACCTCTAAGATAGACTATTTCGAGCGCACAGACGCATTCACAAGCGCATATGTTCCAAACAAAAGTCCCCGACACTAAGATTACTGTTATCAAAAACCTAGCCTTGTCAAAACTTACGTACTTGTTTATCAATATACCCGACCCACCAGATACTTTCTTAAAACAGTTGGAAGGTGATTTTTTTCAGTTCCTCTGGGATGGAAAACATAATAAAATTAAGAAAGCAGTAGTTTGTAAATCCTATGATGAAGGGGGGCTTAAGATGTGTGATATATACTCTTATGTAGCGTCAATGAAAATAAGTTGGCTGCGAAGAATCCATGATGATACATATTTGGGTAGATTCTTGTATAGCCTTTACCCCCCCACTGTTTAATATTAGACGGCTTGGAGGAGAATACGCAAATGTTCTGATGCAGAGGATTCACAATCCATTTTGGAGAGACGTCTTTAGGCACTACAAAAAACTTACTCTGAAATCCATCCCTAGGACTTGTGTTGATTTTTCAAGTGAATATGTCCATTACAATGTGGATATTGTTAGAGATAAGACAATTGTGTTTGTTAAGGAATGGCTTGATGCTGGTGTAGTCTGGATGAAGCGGGCAGTTTTTTTGTCTTGTGCTGATTTTGAGAGACGCTACCCAGCTGTGACTAGAGCAAATTTCGTACAGTCGTACAGGCAATAAGGAACTACCAGTGTAAGCTTGGTATTAATTTGTCGAACAAGGCAGCGAGTAGCATGACATGGAAATATATTGATATTTACAAAATGGTACAAACAGTGTTGAAAACATCATATGCTATTCCAACAGCAATTCAAAAATGGAATAACAAATATCCTGGTCTTGATTGGACCAGTATTTTCAACAGATGCTACTCCTCAACAAAAGACACGCAGCTACGCTGGTTCCAATTGAGATTGTTACATCGCCTAGTCCCAACAGAGCGTTTTCTTTGGATATGTAAAATATCGGATTCATCAGTATGTAATTTTTGCAAGCAGGGTGAACAAACAATAGAACATCTTTTCTGGAGTTGTACTGAGGTAAGACGATTTGGGGAATTCTTTTTAACCTGGATCCATTCTTTGTGTCCTCATTCACTGAGGTTTTCTCTTAGTGAAGAGTTGGTGCTCTTTGGTGTTTCTAGAAATATTGTAACATATTCAGTTATTGATCTGGTCCTACTATTAGCAAAAATTTTTATTTATAAGTGTAAACTGCAAAACACATTACCCTGTCTCGACATGTTTATTCCTGTATTAAGAACAAGATACAACGTAGAGAAAAAAGCGGCTTCTCGGTTATCAAAACTATCAGAATTTAACCAGAAATGGATACCCTACCAACCTCTTGTAACATAAATACAACTGAATCTGATAGTTGTGATTTCTCATTTTTCTGTAACTGATCCTATAACTACATTTCTTACATGCTTGCTCTAACGGCCTTATGTTTGTATACACGTATGTATGTGTGTATGTTCCTATGTATGTGTGATGTCAAGCTTTTGTATGTGTACTAATGTTTGTATCTATAGATAAATAGATGCATGTGTACCAATCCCCCCCCCCCCTCCACTTTCTTATATAGAGTTCATCTCGCCCAATTTGTCGTGATATATATACATGTTGGATTTTGCCAGTGGTCGAATGCGTAGCTGCATAAACCCTTATGTACACATGTAAAAAAATGGAAAAAAAAAACAACAACAACAAAAACAATGAAGTCACCGCAAAAAAAAAGTCCCCGACACAAAACCTAGTAATGGTTGCAAAAGCGCCTTGAAGGCAGCCTACCGAAGGAACTTCCAACGTGTCAAAGTGTGGTGCGTCAGGTAATTGCCAAAACACTATATTAATAATAATAATAATAATAGAATATTTATACAGCGCCTAACCTTATCTAAGCTCTAGGCGCTTTACATAAAATACTTATTTATTCATATTAAGACATAAAAAAACAGAAAAGACAGATACAACAAACAAAGAGGTAAAACTGACAAAACAGATAAAAATAAAAACTCATACACACACACACACACACACACACACACACCCGTTCCCTGCGCACACGCACTCACACCAGCAGAATGACAACATGGCACGGCTATGAGAGGGTGAAGAGATGGGTTTTCAGTCGGGACTTGAAGGTTTCCTTGTTTGAACTGTTTCTGATTGTAAGAGGGAGCTGATTCCAAGTAACAGGGGCCTGGTAACGGAAGGAACGCTGACCGAATGATTTAGTTCTGCAGGAGGGAATCTGGAATGTGTAGGTGTCAGAGGATGAACGCAGTTGTCGGGAGGGAGTGTAGATGTGAAGGAGATCAGAAAGGTATTGAGGGCCAGTGCCACTGACTGAACTGAAGCAGATTGATAAGACTTTGTAGCTGATTCTTTGTGGAATGGGAAGCCAGTGAAGACTTTGCAGTAGAGGGGTAATGTGGTCAGACCTTGAAGCTCTACAAATCAGACGGGCAGCACTGTTCTGCACTTTCTGAAGACGATCCAGCAGAGCCTTTGGTGCACCAGACAACAAGGAATTACAATAATCAACTCTTGATAGCACCAGAGAACAAACAAGTGTTTTTGTGGCTTCTAAAGACAGACAGTGGCGGACGGAGCCGATGCGTCGAAGTTCCAGGTAAGCTCTTCTGCAGACGTTGTTGACATGTTGCTGCATGGACAGAGAACTCTCCAAGGTGACCCCGAGATTTCTGACAGACGGGGAGAAGTTAATATGTGTACCATTGATACACGTGGATGTTGGTAGGTCAGAGTGTGTGGTTCTTTTTGAGGCAACAAGCATTGCTTCTGTCTTGTCGTCATTGAGCTGTAGTTTGTTGAACTGCATCCACTCCTTGACGTCGCTAATGCACTCTTGCATGCGCCCGATGACACCGTCTAGCTCATCTGCATAGCCAGTCATGGAGTTGTGTATCATCAGCGTACATGTGGTAGGAAATGGAGTACTGCTGTATGACCCCAGACACTGGCTGTGTATAAAGAGTAAAGATTACACGACCTAGTACGGATCCTTGAGGAACGCCAAACCTCAGTGGGGCGGGTTTTGACTGAAGGCCGTCAACGGAAACAGAAAGAGTACGGTCTGACAGATAGGATCGAATCCAGTCCAGAGCCGACCCTCGAATGCCAAAGGTAGTCTCAAGATGGGACAGCAGAATGCTGTGGTCAGTTGTGTCAAACGCTGCGGACAAGTCCAGCAGCGCTAGGACCGACAACTTCCCGTCGTCCAAGCGGTCTTGTCTCTGTCTTTCTTTGTGTGCAAAGCGTATGTCATTTGACAGCACAAGAAGTACATTTTGGCGCATATCGTAGCAACGACGGCCCACAGAACTGTGTGACTTCTGCATGTGTCGAAATGGCACCATGCCTCTGACATCGTGAGCAGTCTAGGTTGATCAGTGAGCGCTGAAACATTATTTTGTGCCCCTTACAGATTTAAGCTCCCAACAAAAAGCTTTCCGAAGTGTGAAAAAAATTTACAGGGTCGACCATGCAAGCTCAGTCAACTCTGTCACAGTTGCAGAGTTCACACAGTGTCCAGAAACCGCGACGCAACCCGGCAGGTAGTGGGGGGGGGGGGGGGGCAGTTTTTCTGCACGGTTTTGTCGCGGAATTTTTCTCTTGCTGCAATTTTAGAATAGTTATCGACGATTTCAAAAAATCGGTCATATTACGTATGTTTTCGAAAAAGTTGTTCAAATTCCTTCATTCTCTAGACTTCCATCCAATTACAGTGACTGTATTCGTGCTACAGCTCTGCAGCTCTGACTAGTTTTGTGTTAAAAAAAAAAAAAATCCGAGGCAGCCCTCTAGTTTGCACGTATTATTATTATTTGTGGTGGCTTTTTCGTCGTTGCCCCGTCTTTGATATCACCCGTATATGGTGGAAAAGGGCGTTAAACCCCCAAAGACACAAACACACACCCTCCAATTTTGCGATTTTATAAGTACAGTCCAAGGTATTCTAGTCCACGTTTCACCAGCCCTCTAGATCTTCCAGATTTCATGTGAAAAATAATTCAGTCGGGGAAGTCACAAAGCCAACAGGAAATCACAAGACATAAACAAGCATCCTCAGACGATCTCAATGCTAAAGGCAATCGCAAATGTTTAGTTCACGGAATTGACGTAATCTCTCTCTCTCTCTCCCCCCCCCCCCCCCCACTCTCTCTTTCTCTACCCTCCCCCGAAATCACGTGGCTAATCGGTCGAGGTCGTAGAGGATCAAGTGTCATTGGTAGGACTTGGAGAGGGGAGAACCGGCAACAATAACAACAAAACAGACAAAATAACATGAAATTTGGAGAAACAACTTTGTAGGACGGGGCCGCTCATCCTTGTTTATATCTATGGCGTTAGCCCGGGCAGCCCTTGAGAAAGAGAGAGAGTCGTCGCCCTGACTACTCTAGCGCAGGCGCATCCCTGTACCGGGTCCGCACTTCTCTTGGTCCCTGCGACGACGCCAAAATCGGGCTAACCGAGACGGAGCCGAGCTAAGTGATACCGAAGAAAGAAAAAAGAAAAATACTCGGTGACAAGGAAAGTGGACATGTGCGAATAACATTGAGGTCCCGGTGTTATTTCACAGTGTGCACAAGTGCGGTGAAAACGGGAACTGTCGCATTCACCAGCACAGTACATTTTCAGCCTGTTTAGAGATTATTGCCTGCATGAGTTGTCCCCCGTGCATACACAGACCCGCAGCATGCATGCATTTGTCGTGGCAGCTTTGTGCTCTGCCACGAAAAATGCGTGCTTGTTGCGGCAAGGGAGACAACTCATGCAACCAATAATCTCTAAACAGGCTGAAAATATACTGTGCTGGTGAATGCAACAGTTTTCACCGCTTCAGTGCACACTGTGAAATAACACGGGGACCTCAAAGTTGCTCGCAACTGTCCACTTTCCTTGTCACCGAGTATTTTTTGTTTGTGTTTTTGTTTTCCTTCTTAGGTATCACTTAGCTCGGTTTGGACTCGGTAAGCCCGATTTGGGCGTCGTCGTAGGGGCCAAGAGAAGCGCGGACCCGGTAGAAGGATGGCGCAGGCGTAACACATGTGGAGTGTGTCCGCTGCTTGTTGCGTCTGCTCACAGACTGCACGTCTACCGCTGTTGACTCAGTACAGTGAAACATCGATGAGATAACACTGCTCTAGGAAAAGGAAATCCTGTGGAATGTATAACTTTCATAGCTCGCAGCCGAAAAGTGCCGTTACTTGTGGGACGTGACTAGCCTGTAACTGTAACAAGTACATGGACTTTTTGACGTGGTGTGTGTGTGTGTATGTGTGTGTGTATGTGTGTGTGTGTGTGTGTGTGTGTGTCGGAGGTGTGTGTGTGTGAGGGCGGGGGTGGGGGGAGGGGAGGTATGGCAGAAGAGGTGTAGATGACGTATGCTCTGTAATGACAGGTCCAGCTTTTACAAAAAATGAGAGTGACTCCGCGAAAGCAGTAAAAATTTTAAAAGCTGTGATGAATGACGTCAGGATACTCGGGATATGAAAAAAAAAAAAAAAAAAAAGGCGACGGTGTGATGAATTTACAACAGACTTTCTATTTTATCAAAACAGATATTAGAGCTTTTCTCGTATGATCAATAACTTATGATTTTCATAGTGGGCAAATGTCAGTGACACAAAATCAGGAAATGATAGCATGTAAACTAACAAACCCCGAAAAAAACTTCTTGAAAAAAACAAACAAAACTGGAGGACTAACACTGCTGAATTTTGGTCCACATATACGAAAACGGATAAAGACTTCTTAACAATAGCAATGTTTGCCTGTCAGTGAATGGTGGCTACAATATTACTGGTTCAATATTATCTGCGGTATGAGGAAATGGCAACATGGGTTTGTGGCAGAAAATGTGTCGATAGTAACAAAACATAAGCACGATGTTAACTGGCATGAAGACTGCTGATGGTGTGAAAATACGACTATCTGAATTTTACCACAATATTCCTTGATGGCTGTACAGGCTTCTTTTTCAAAACAAAGTATAAGCAGACTAACTTTTAGCTCACTTGTGTAACAAAGTGAGTCCATGTTCTACCCCTCCGTCGTCTGTCTGTCTGTCTGTGTGTCCGCAGTAAACTTCAACACTGGCATTTTCTCAGAATCTACAATCAGCAGAGGCACCAAACTTGGCATGCTGATAGACAGCCATAAGAACTTTCAAAATATATCATTTTGAATGACCTTGACTCAAGGTCAAGGTCACTAAAGCTGTCTGTTTGGAAAGTTTACATTGGCATTTTCTCAGAATCTGCAAAAACCAGGCGCCTTAAACTCTGCACGATGATAGACATTGATAAGAGCTTTACAAACATACCAGTATTCAATGAACTTTCGCCAAGGCCAAGGCCATACAAGGTGTTTTGGGGAAACCTTAACATTGGCATTTTCTCAGTAACAACTTACAGCAGAGGCACCAGACCTGGCGTGCTGACAGACAATGATAAAACCTATGCAGACATATACCATATTAAATGAACTAAACTCAAGTTCAAAGTCATTAAATCTGTCTGTTGGAAATTTTACATTTGCAATTTCTCAGAATCTAGAAATACTGGAGGCATCAAATTTTGCATGATGATAAACATTGATAAGAACTTTACAAACATACCTGTGTTCAATGACCTTGTGTCAAAGTCAAAGCCATACAAGGTGTTTTACGGAAACCTTAACATTGGCATTTTCTCAGGGGGAAAAAAGCAGAGACACCAAACGGGGCATGATCTTAGACAGCAATAAGACCTATACATACATACCCTTTTGAATTACTTGCCTCAAGGTCGAGGTCATTAAAGCTGTCTGTTGTGGATTTTAACATTACCATCGCAGAAACTACAAATACTAGAGGCGTAAAACTTGACATAATGATCGCCATTGAAAATATCTTTACTGACTGATCCCATTTGAATGACCTTGACCCAAGGCCAAAGCAAAGCAAGCTTCTTTTTTTTTTTTTTTTTTTTTGGGGGGGGGGGGGGGTTGTAATATTGCCATTAAATTTTTCTCAGGAACTAAGAACACCAGAAAATCCATGCTTGACATGATGATAGATGGTGGTAAGAGCTTTACAAACATACTCTTTTGAATGACCTTCACCCATCTCACAAGTGAGCCAAGGAGGCTTCTGCCTCGCTAGTTTAAAGTAGTTTGGACTGGTTCTAGAAAAGGCTCTAAAATCAGATTTATGCCTGAATTTTCGGTGGATTCCTGTAGTATTTTACGTCATTTGTATTTTCCGAACGTATCGCTTGGTCAAATTGTCACAGTAAATTATAAAAATAAGTAAAAAGATATCAAACGGCTGTTGGTCGCGGGAAAAGCCACCTGAAACAGCGGGAAGGGCCGAGGCAAGGCGTTTTAACACTTTACCCCCCCCCCCATCCCCGCCCCCCCCCCCTTGCAGGTAGTGTCTGCTAAAGGAAACCATAGATAGTTTGCCAAAACCTATCTATTCCACTGGTCTTGCCACGCGCAGTTTTATTCTATATTAGACACCAGATCACACTTAAAACTGCCATTTACCAGTGTCAGTTGCTTATAACAAAAAACGACCGGTGAAACTACTAAACCGGGTGGACAGGCTCTGTAAGTATGTAGCATGCAAGAAGAGTAGCTCTAAAACCATATAAAAAAATATTATTAAAAAATCCCCTGGACGCAGAAACGCGAATATTCTCATTCTTTATTGACGCACCCTCGTGGGTGATTCTGAGTGACTGATGAACATAACTATGGCTGCAGAAGAGTCTGTGTTCGTGCTATGGTACATGCAGTTGCTGTATCACAGGAAGTAAAGCACCCATGTCCTCATCAAACTGCTTAACCGGATGGTTTGTAAACAGGATTACGTGAAATTACGTGATGTATATGGCGAGTGCGTTATAAAATGACTCAACCCGGATGAAGATTATGGAGCACAGTGTAATGATGTGCCATACGCTTATTAGAGACGTACCTACGAGTGTAAATAATATAAATAAAACTAATGTCCTCTGAGTTTAAAGGCGGATGTACCCTTCAGGGCAGTCTCACCCTACTGAAAAATTATCCCCAAAGACGTATATTTATCACAAAATACGTCAGATGATGCTACTGCACAGGTTGCCGTTGTACATAAAACTAGTCGGCTGGGTTCCAACCACTCCATAGCAAGAAATCGGAAATGCCAAGATTCCCGCATAAAGTCGTG
Source organism: Batillaria attramentaria (assembly GCA_018292915.2). Taxonomy (NCBI): domain Eukaryota; kingdom Metazoa; phylum Mollusca; class Gastropoda; family Batillariidae; genus Batillaria; species Batillaria attramentaria. The sequence goes on from JACVVK020000262.1 coordinate 834,875, forward strand.
TGTAGGCTAATCCAAGTAACCACAGATGCTAGCTGCTATTGACTTTCAATTGACGTTTTGTTGACGGGTGTCATGTTCAGCGGCAGCCTATACAATGACCCGGACACGCGAACCAAGCAATACAAAGGCTTTCGAGTCGTAGTCTGCTGCGAGGTCTTGTTTGAAACTTTGAAGAGTGTGGGTCCTCATTTTCCCCAAACGATGAAAGACAGTGCACTGGAGCCACGTCGACGATAAAACTGTATTTAGGGAGTCTTTAGGCAGATTATGATCGCAGATCAACCAACATAGTTCGGCGCACTCTCTCATCTGGCACGAGAAGCCAATGCATACTTCTTTGGATCAAAAGATGTGCTATGATTCAAACTTCAAGCCACTTTATTTACCCACATCGACAAAATTATAACAAATACTGTCTGTGGAAGAAATAAATCTCCAGTCTTGAAATCACGAATAAAGGCTGTTGGCATCTGCCAGACAGTGCAGCAAGTTCAGGTAGATCTAAATTTTGGCTGACCCTAAGTTGCTGTTTGAGTATGTTTGTTTTTCGATCACTGATAGTAAGTGACACTGACCTGCAGGAGAATTCAGTCTGGCCAAAGGTATATGGACAGGTCCGCAAACATGTTGCCAAATTTAAACCTTTTACCCACAGCGCCAACCACCCATAACTCACACCGGCAGAGCAATCTGCCCCCAACACACTCACAGCGGCAGAGCATTCTGCCCGGAGGGGTGTGTGTTCTTCAGGCCTATCGCCCTGTATCAACGTATCGTTTCAGTGCTGTATGCTTGGTACGGGAATTTCCAATGTATGTTGGCTTGGAACAGGGAAAGATAAACAGGACTGGCAAGGTGATGATAACAGGTAATTAGTATAGTTCTAGGCCTGGTGGCTGGTGAAACGTTCACGTGGGAACCATAGCCATTCAGTAACCGTTCAGTAGTCTCTAAGATCGGGCACTGTATACCCACATTGGACATGTAGGGGGAGGCAGGGAGGGGGTGTAGGGTACAGTATCATGCTGTTCTGAATGAAAACAAGTCCAGGTAGTCTCTCTGTTAGATGGACCACGTGTGTGTGTGTGTGTGTGTGTGTGTGTGTACACTACGACATGCCCACCTGCTTTCGCGCTATTTCCTATAGTCTTTGTTTCCCGGTCAGCTCATTTCTTTTCATTTCTATCTGGCAAGAAGGATAACACGCGATGTAAAGCTGATTGCCAGGCTAATAATCACAAGCTAATGCAAATCTGGCACGTCTTACTGACAGACACTGCATGGACATACGCAAGCAGTTTGTTGATTGTGTGGTGTGCACCAACCGGAAGGAGGGTATTCGGCACACAACTTTTTTTCCATTGTGCACGCTGTGGTGTTGTCCTGTGTATGCCAACAAACGACAGGAACTGCTTCAGACGCTACCATCATCTTGGAGATTACACACTGAATTAGGAAGTCTTCAGGTGGGAAATATTTTCTTCACCGTGAATGATGTCAGCATGCTGCACGTGTTTCCGTACTGTGTCATGACTTTACCTGCCATTATTATTCAACATTAACATGCTGAATTTTTTGAAAATAATGTTTGAAAAACAACAAAACTTCTTCCGACTGTGCGCCTAACAGTCTGTGACTTGTAAATGCCCATGAATTAAGTGCAGCACCAGAAAGAAGCGAGTTATTAGAGATGTAAACACAGCCACGTACACAGAGCCTGAGTGACTGGAAAGTCCGCGTGGGCTGGGGGCAAAGTCCCCGTGCGTTCCTAGGGGGCTGAATACTCTGCCTGCGTGGGTGAAAGGGTTAATCTGCCTTCTAGTTGTAGCTGCTGAGAAACACTGCCATACATACAAACGTACTAACGACAAAGACTCATTTTGTTCACACACGAGAGCCAAAACCTGTCAACCCTATTCTTATGTACAGCAATGACTGACGATAAGATCCAAAGATATCATTTTTTCCCTGGTTGCATTGACGTCTGGGTGTGGGGGTGGGGATGGGTGTGTTCGGGCCAGTATGATTGACAAGTTTTCTAAGAAAACGTATTTCCTGATTTTCACCTGCATAAACATTCCATTGCGCAGAGACGGTAGCACACCACACCAAACCCAAAGACAATCTGATGGAAAGTGGTTTTGACTGTGTGTAGGAAACGCGGACACGGTGCAATCCGCCTGTGCATGAACGTCAGGCAAAGTATGCAAGATAGTTTTACTCAAAAACGGCGTTTTTCATTTTCAGGAAAGTGAGGAAACTCTTCTTGTGAAAACCTGATCATTGCAAGTAGTGCATTTCAAGAAGATGGGTTTCTTAGGCCACGAAAATCGGAGTTTGCATTCTTGTGACAGATGAACTCTGATTTGATTTTTATGTGTTTTTTCACGTGGCGCCATTTCTCCTTTCGACAATATATATATGACTAGGACCCGCACCACTATTAGAGAACCGGAAACTGGGCAGTGTATCGTACAAAACAACAGGGAATGGCCGGAACTACAGAGCTAAACTAAATGCCACCTTGTACTGCTTTTTTTTTTCTTTTTTTTTTTGCCGTGGTGGTGGGGGGGGGGCGTAATTTGCCTGGAATAAGGAGACTGGACGTCACATTGAGGTCACCTGTAGGTAGGTGCTTCTGTAAATCTAGCGCATGCTTCACACTGTGGCTGCAAGCAATAATGAAGTCCTAAAAGCCCTAAATTTAGGCTCACACATCGTTCTGAGCTGTTTTGACGGAGTCTAGCATCACACCGCTACGACACAAATACACGCACATTCAGCTAGGTTTGCGTTCAGCTGCTTGGAGCCAAAACTCAGTACTTAGCTGGTGACAGTGTCTTAGCGACATTCGACTTTGCAGCTCCAAGCAGCTGAGTTTTCAAGTCAGTGTTTTGCATTCCGAGCTTTACTTATGTCTAAGATAGACTGCTTCGAGTGCTAAGGCACAGCCACAAGCGCAACTGTTTCAAAACAAAACTCTCTCGATATAAAACCCAGTAATGGCAGCAATATCGCCTGAAAAAAAAATTTAAGAAAAGCTGCCTGAACCGTTTGATCAAATTTGTCACCTGGCACGTTCATGCTTTCTTCAAAGCCCATTTCAAGCTTTGTGAAAGAGAAACTATAGTTACCCTGTTGAACTCAAGGCCCGTATGTAAAAGTCGAGGTTAATTTAACCCACGGCTACAGACCAACCCAGACTAGGACAAAAGAAACCCCAAAGCAAAATTAGATTAAAAAAAAAAGGAAGCGAAGCAAGGAAGAAAAAAATAATCTTTTCTGCAATTTGGTGTATTCTGTTCAGTTGGTAAATGACACAGGTTTGCCAGATGGACACGCATGGTTATACATGAAAGTGGTTTGAGTTGAAGGTGATGTTTGAATTGTTTTGAGAAGTTATATCAAAAGCAATGGTTCTGTAAACATCACGTTAGCCGCATGTGACAGCTAGCAGTAAACTGTTATCGTGGAAATAAAAGACAACACCCAAAGGTTCAGAGATACTTACGTTTGCATCGGCCAGTGTATCCAACTCAGCTGCAAATTATTGTACGCTTCACAACTCAACACCCGTCAGAAAACTGTTCACAAAATTCAGCACGCAGTGTGTTAGTGCTGTGGGTGTAACGTGTCCCAAATTGTCTTCCGTGTGTGTGTCAAACCGGATTTACCACTTAAATCGACGTAAGAGTGAAAGTATCTGTTGTTCGCAGAAACGTCACACTCTTTATGTTTATGTCCATGTTTATGGAAACAGCATCATAAGACGGGCTGATATTTCTATGTTCAAAGATAACTTTTTGTGGCACAAACGCACGTCGCGTGCACTCTCCGCAGAGACAATAATGCAAGTTTAACTGTGACAATGACATAGGGAGACTTACGTCATCATTACTGACACGCATTGTGCACCGGAACGCATTCTCCGCTGGCTGTGTGTGTGTGTGTGTGTGTGTGTGTGTGTGTGTGTGTGTGTGTGTGTGTGTGTGTGTGTGTGTGTGTGCGTGCGAGAGAGAGAGAGAGACTGACAGAGACAGAGAGCGAGAGAGAGGAGAGAGAGAGAGAGATGGTATGCGCGTGCGCAGTAAACATGACACATTGTGAGGAAACGTTTGGAGACTTCTCTGTTAAACATATTGCCACGGTATCAATTCGATCTTTACATGCAGCAGCGACACTTCAAGTGCACCGATTGGTGCACTTAATTGCAGGAATTGTGTAGAAGTGATTGCGTCAAATGTATTTAATTATGCTTCGATCATCCCAGTAAGGAAAGACGTCATACCTGTCAAAGAAAACAACGCCACATCTCGTTTCCAAAAACAAGATTGGTCTGACAAGCCAAGTGTCAGTTGTTTCCATGCAGAGAGAGAGAGAGAGAGAGAGAGAGAGAGAGAGAGAGTGTGTGTGTGTGTGTGTGTGTGTGTGTGTGTGTGTGTGTGTGTGTGTGTGTGTGTGTGTGACCGCGTTTGTTCGGCTCTTTAAGCAAATTTAAGAAACTGGGTAAATCGCCTACACAATAGACAGTTTGGGGGGCGGCGGAATTCCTCCGAACGGCGGGAAAATGGTTTGATTACGGTTTGGCTGGCACGCAGTCACGGCCTTTGACTTGAGGCTGGGAGTGCTCTGCTGGCGTTCGTGCCGGGAGTTCATCTGGCATGTCACACCTAGCACTGCCTTACATTACGACTGTTTGCACCATGCTCTACGCTGCATTCTAGCCGTCAGCTCGTCCGCTATATCAGTGTGGCCGCTGACTCTAGCTTCAACTACAGGCGTCGATCCGTTGTTGTCACAGGCCGTCAGATCAGCGCCCTTCTCAAGAAGAATCGTTATCATCTCCTCGTTGCCTTCCTCGCAAGCCAGATGAAGTGGAGTCGCGCCAGTTTTGGTTTTCGCCCCAACACAAGCGCCAGCAGCCAGTAATCGTTTCACAATCTTCACGTGGTTTTTACAGCACGCGACGTGGAGAGGCGTCAAACCCTCGTCGTCGCAGACTTCCAAATTTGCGCCTTTAAACAGAAGGAGCTTCACGGTTTTATCATGGCCGTTCGAACAAACGAAGTGTAGTGGCGTGGATCCCTTGTTGTCGCCTACATCGAGACGGGCGCCCGCAGTCAGGAGGTCACTGATGACACGTCCATGGCGGTTAACACAGGCGTCGTGAAGCGGCGTCCGGCCGAGGAAGTTTCTGGCTTCCACGTTTGCGCCTCTGGTTAGCAAGCATTTCACGACAGTCTCTCGTCCGTTGAAGGACGCGTCGTGTAACGGGGTCACGTTTCCATCCCTACACACATTCACATTTTCACCCGCGTCCAGCAGTCTCTCAACGACATCCGTTTGGTCGCTGCAACAAGCGTGGTGTAAAGGCGTCCATTCGCTGGTTTTGGTGTCACTAGCGGTCACAGACGGATTCCGCAGACTAGCGTTCAACTCATCGGCTATCTCAGTATGGCCGCTGTCTCTTGCGTCATCAAGGGGAGTGCATCCGTAACTGTCGCGTGTTGTTGGGTCAGCTCCCTTGCCTAGAAGAACCTGTACGATTTCCCCGCTTCCCTTCTCGCATGCGAGGTGCAGAGGTGTTTTCCCGAAGACCGTTTTCGCGTCGGTTTTCGCACCGGCAGCCAGAAGCCGCTTCACGATCCTCACATGCCCTTTGGCACAAGCCACGTGAAGAGGTGTCAGGCCATCTCTGTTGCTGATTTCTATAGGAGCGCCAGGGAAAAGCAAGATCTTTACAGCACCGTCATGGCCTCTGGAGCAGGCTGTGAAAAGCGGCGTCGAGCCCTCTTCGTCACCAACATCCATGCGGGCGCCTGCGGCGATAAGCCGCTTGATCACATCCTCGTGTCCGTTGAAACAAGCATCGTGAAGCGGGGTCCGGCCACAATAGTTAGTGACCTCAACATTAGCGCCAGCAGCCAAGAGACACCTAACTCCCCTCTCTAGGCCGTTGTAGGAGGCATCGTGTAGAGGCGTCACTTCGTCATTCCTGCGGACATCCACGCTGACCCCGGCAGCTAGCAAGCATCGGATGACGGTGGAATGGCCGCTACAGACTGCGTGGTGAAGCGGCGTCCAACCGTTATGGTCATGAACGTCCACGTTAGCGCCTGCATCCAAAAGACATTTCACCACTTGGTCACGTCCGTGCAAACACGCTTCGTGTAGCGGGGTCCTACCGTCAGTGTCCCTGGCTTCCATACTAGCACCGGCAGCCAGAAGACATTTCACGACGTTGACGTGGGAGCTGCGAGAAGCGTCGTGTAGTGGCGTCACTCCCGCATCCCTGCAGACGTTCATGTTGACGCCGGCCGACAGCAGGTCCCTAACGACGCTTTCCTGACCGTTGCAACATGCGTGATGTAGGGGCGTCCACTCGTTGCTAGGGCTGACGCGAATCACGTCAGTAACGGTCTGAGGCTGAGTTGTCGGCCTTCCACTGTCAGGTTCTTTCTCGGGGACTACAAAGAAATAAAAAGAAAAATGTTCTCCATAAGATCCCCCTTTCCTGAAGTTTTGGTGAAAGGTTGAGAGAGAGAGAGAGAGAGGGGGGGGGGAGAGAGAGAGGAGGAGGAGGAGGAGTTGGGGGGATCGAGAGTTATGGGGATGTTTTGCCTAACAACCAAATGGAGAGAAAGACAGGACAGCAGATGATATTTCTTGTGTTAATTATCAACCTTTCTGGTTCACATCGTTGAAGCGTCACTTTGAGTACTGACAGCCAATCAAACGGACTGTACCACAGTAGTTTGAAGAGTGACAGCCAATCAGACGCACCGTGTGATTGATGTTTCAAGAATTCGCAAGTCCGCAGCCCTAAGATTTCACTCTATTAATTTTGTACATGCTGGAAACGTTTCGTACCGCTGCTTGGCTGCCGACTGATGTCTGTAGATTCAAGTCTTTCTGCGATGTGTTGACAGCCAGTCTCATTCAGGGCTTGTAAGAACGTGATAAATCCGGGCTTTCCTGAGACAAATAAAACACGATCTATAATTGCCCGTCACACACACACACACACACACACACACACACACACACACACAGAGGAGAGGAAGATGAGAGTGGTGTGTGTGTGTGTGTGTGTGTGTGTGTGTGTGTGTGTGTGTGTGTGTGTGTGTGTGTGTGTGTGTGTGTGTGTGAGAGAGAGAGAGAGAGAGAGAGTGTGTGTGTGTGTGTGTGTGTGTGTGTGTGTGTGTGTGTGTGTGTGTGTGTGTGTGTGTGTGTGTGTGTGTGTGTGTGTGTGCGCGCGAGAGAGAGAGAGAGAGAGAGAGAGAGAGAGAGAGAAATTATTTAAAAGAGGCGGGGACGAGTTAGAGGGGAGGCGGAGACGAGTTAGAGGGGAGGCGGAGACGAGTTAGAGCGGAGGCGACGAGTTAGAAGGGAGGAGGACAAGCGTGCGGGCGGAGACAAAGTTTGTCAATACAAGAACACGTCTCAGTAAACATATGTCAATTTTTTAACTTGGTATCAACAAAGAGACAAACAGACACACAAAATGAATGGCTGCACCTTTATTCATCAACAGTTGCAGGAGTCGTGCGGATTTTGCTCTCCTCGTCCAACTCGGCCCGCCATTCACCACGTGATCGAGATCGTCCGGGTTGAAAATTCCGGCGGTGACCAAGTGATCCACTACACCGTCTTCAGGTGGATCGAGGTGATCCAGGAGATACGTAAAGTTTGCCCGGATCCGGTGTTCATGATCCGAGAGAGCAGGCCTCGGTGGCATCGCTGCAGTGCAGGAACACAATAAAATTATTATATTAACTACTGCTACTACTACTGCTTCTGCGGCTGCTACTGCTGCTGTTACTGCTACTGCAATACTGCTGCTGCTATTGCTACTGCTACTGCTGTTGCTACTACTACTAGATCTACTACATGACTTCTACTACTTACTGCTGCCAAACTGATGTCACCCTTTCATGTGTTTGGTTTCAGACTTGATTGGGGACTGCGTGATAGGGGCAAGGGGGTTGAAAGGGGGCAAATGGGGGAAAGGGGAAAATGGGGGAGGGGGGAAATGGAGGGGGGGGGGGGGGGCGGCAGGGGCTTACATCGGCGTCTGGTTCAGGTAGACATACCGATCTTTGGCTCTTCGCGACCCGGTAAAGGGTTCCGCAAACATGACAGACAACCACAAAGTCCAAAAGAATCAGTTCTATTGTCGCGAGTTTACAATACCGGTATCATTCAACTTAGTCCCGTGTTTTGAGTTCAGACTGTCTAGTGAACAGTACCAAAAGCCCTCATGCTTCTTCATTTTGACTTTATGACAATGGACACAGGTTTAACTTGACGACAGCGATACGAATTTCCGTTCTGCATCACTAACAAACCGCCTGAAGTATTGATTCTGGATTTCCATTCACTGGAAATTTGTGTACCTGTTTCCGAAGACGAAGTGTTTTCGTCATTACTGCTGACTGCAGGGAAAGTAACATCACTTTCCTCGCTTGTATCGTTGTTGATCATGGCGGGTGGCGATGAGACTGATGATGATAATTATCTTTGACACGAGTTCCCCCTGAAATTACAAGTCAGTGTATACTTGACTAATGTTCAGTCGTGAATGTCGTTGTAAATAGTGCGAAATGTGCGGAATGTACATTGGCAGCTTGTATCACTATGAGACAAAATGCACTTGGAGGACATTCACAAGTGTGGAAATAATCACACACACACACACACACACACACACACACACACACACACACACACACACACACACACCGTGGCGCACACACATTCACGCGCGCACGCACACACACACACACACACACACACACACACACACACACACACACACACACACACTCATAAACGTGCCATAACAATCACTGATTCGGTCACTGAGCCACAAAGTCGTTTCAGTCGTAGCAGGCTAATGAAATAGGTAACAGCAATGAGCTGTGATACGATCTGAGCATTTACGTACAACTACACTGAATGTATAATTTATTGGAAAAAAAAACATAAATAAATCAATAAAACGGCCTTCCCGTTCAGAATTGTGGTCAGTTATTACCGGAGTCTAAACCTTAGACAGTGGACAGTAATGACCCACTGGACACAACAATACCCACATCATTTATTAGTTAGGTCCAGAGGGGCAGATGTTGAAAAAAATGAAATTACCTGTAAATAGTATAACAATTACTCAAAAAGCCGAGAAAATTACCATTACTGAGGGACGTATTCTGAAAGAGCATTTAAAAAAATCATTTTAAAACAACATGGTCATCATGGTCAACATGGTCCCCCCCCCCCCAACTGACTCCTCCGGTGCACACAAGCGTTTCAGTTCAATGAAACACTTCTTTTTTTTTACCTCTGGATCCTTACCCAGTCTGTGACTCGTTCAGTGACGAGTATGCAGCGGTCAGTGGCTAATAGTAAAACGCGGACAATCAGTAAACAAACGACTAATTCAAGGTTGTCAGTGGTGGTTGTTTTCTTTCAATAGACTTATCACCACACTGCCTGAGATATTCAGAAATCCGGATCACTCTTCACTCGGCTTTAACCTAGTGGCTCTGACGCAGTTTTGTATCCGGCAACACCGGCAAGGCAAATCCGCCCACATGTGTACGCCGACTGCTCGCTTCGCTCGACTCTGTATAACACTAACGGCGAAGTACAATCCCGACTTCTGCACAGCTGGCTGGGCGCACGCATGAGGTCAGTAAATCCGTGACTGACAACGCGAGCGTGTAGTAACCTACTTCCGCGGCGAAGCATTTTGAAAATATACACTGCGTTGTTGCGTCAGTAGCTTTCACAGCGGATGTGTATAGTTGGACATTTAAACGAAGAACAGTCAAACGATGACTGAAACTGACCTGAACTGACCCGGCAGATCCGACGCCAGACAATGGCCGAGAAAGGGGATTATAACTCAAATCAGTCTCCACCCCCAACCCCCTCCACCGGCCACTGAACTGATCACACACACAGAGAGGAAAACTGTACGGCTGCTTTCCACCCCCCCCCCCCACACACACACACACACACTGACACACACAAAGTGACACAGCGAAAACAAGGCTGCCCTCCAGCCCCCCTCCCCCCCCCCCGGTCGGGACTGACACACACGCACTCACACGCCCTCACACACACACACACACACACACACACACACACACACACACATTCCCACTGAATACTAAAACTTCCGCGTTCACTGACGAGAGAGACTCGGAGAGAGCGAGAGAGCCGGAGAAAGGGAGAAAGAGAGAGAGAGAGACAGATGGGACTCCCATGTCACTGCAATCGTAACCTAAACACTGAGTCTGACTGAAGCAATGATGGTTGAGCAATGGTAAATCATTCTTGACTAACTCTTTCAGACATTACTACTTAGTACTACTGCGTCTGTGCCATAAGACTTGCTGTAGACTAGATGTCAGGCCGTTCACCCAGCATCTTCAGAAAAGAGGTCAAACAGCATAGCAGACGACATAATCATGAGTAAGCCAGTTTGGTTTTCGAACGGGCAAAACACACAAAGACAAGAATAATTTGAAGAGGTCGGACTGGGAAGGCTTATCAACCTTTGAAAGCGAATACATTTTGCAATGAACGATCAACACAAACCTGCCAAATCACGTCGGGAACCAAGCTTCTTGATGGGTGGCCTTGTCAGCTGTCTCGAAGCGGCGAACAGGGACGTAACTCTTAAAATCACGTTTATGGTTTTAGCTCAGTTCTTTCCCATGAACTACTAACGTCTTGTGTGCACGGTTTAGTCACTGAATCAGTTACCGGTTAGTTTCTCACACCATGCAGAGGGAAGTTTCTGTTGGGTATCGCCGATCGGGTACATTTATGCAGGGATGCCGTTTGGGGTCGGATCGAGTCTCGGCTAAAAGTCGGGGTTTTGGGGTGTTTTTTTTTTTTTTTTTTCAGAAGGGTTTTTTGGGGTTTTTTTTGTTGAAAAAGCGATAATCTGTCTGTCATGTCGGCTGGCCGAGCCGAAGTTTTCACGTGTGAATCGGCTCGGTTATGTCCGTTTCTGCGAGATTCCTGTGCTGGCTGGACTAATTTCCAAGAAAACGCAACTTTCGGTTTCAAGTGATTTCCATGAGAACGAAACTTTAGGTTACTTCGGCAGAGAGAGCCGAAACTTTGTCAAGAGCCGAAACTTTCATGGCTGTTTCGGATAAATGGCCGAAGAAAAAAAAAATCCTGGCAACATCACTGGAATACTAAACATTCCGCATTCACGAGAGAGACTCGGAGAGAGAGCCGGAGGAAGGGGGAAGCGAAGAGAGGGATATAGATGGGACTCCCATGTCACTGGCCTCGTAACCCACACACTGAGTCTGCCTGAAGCAATGATGGTTGAGCAATGGTAAATTATTCTTGACTAACTCTTTCAGACATTACTACTAACTACTGCGTCTGTACCGGCCATGAGACTTGCTGTACATGTCAGGCCGTTCACCCAGCACCTTCAGAAAAGAGGTCAAACAGCATAGCAGACGACATAATCATGAGTAAGCCAGTTTGGTTTTCCGACAGTTCGAACGGGCAAAACAAACAAAGACAAGAATAATTTGAAGAGGTCGCCGGGACTGGGAGGCTTATCAACCTTTGAAAGCGAATACATTTGCAATGAACGATCAACACAAACCTGGAAAATCACGTCGGGAACCAAGTTTCTTGATGGGTGGCCTTGTCAGCTGTCTCGAAGCGGCGAACAGGGACGTAACTCTTAAAATCACGTTTATGGTTTTAGCTCAGCTCTTTCCCATGAACTACTAACGTCTTGTGTGCACGGTTTAGTCACTGAATCAGTTACCGGTTAGTTTCTCACACCATGCTGAGGGAAGTTTTTGTTGGGTATCGGGTACATATGACAGAAATTTATCCCGGCAATAAGCCTTGGTAGGGCCTTGCCGTGAGCAAAAGAGGCTCGTGCATTAGTCAACAATGCTACACCGGCCAGCATGACTCAGTGACTGATGAGTGCTCAGTGACTGCGGACCGGACTCGGCCCAACCATGTACTGTCGGTGACACTAATTTGAAGCGAGTACATGCACTCTCCTTTTTTACCTCACGTGCCAAGTCGTCCCTTTGATCGCGACCCAGCATCAGTGCCGCACAGCGAGTACATTTCAGACACACGGATTCAGTCAGTTCCGCCGCTCGAACAGCCGGACGGAATCAAAATGCTACACAACTTCAGCCACACTGCTCGGCGTTCCTAACCGCTTACTAGCAACCTATACATACTGACTAAATCAGTTCAGTATATATACCAGCAGCTGGCATCTAGGTGTATATGTCTTACCTTCTTTCCAAATCACTCGTCAGTCGAAGAAGCGGAGACGGCGGACAGGAACGAAGCCGGCCAAGAAGTACAGCATTGCGGTTCGAGTCAAGACCACTGATGGAGTGATGGTGACAGTAGAGCCCCACACATTGAAATACTGTAGCGGCAATTACTATTTCAACTTGTGGACTTGAACACCCTTGTGTCAGGGGTCTCGCTCTGTCTTTCCTTCCTAACTGCTTTGGCGCCTGCTTCCAGCATCCTGAATTTGGCTTTCTTTTGGGTACTTCTGAACCCACACTGACACTCCGGTCAGTCAGTCAAGACACTATAATACAGTACTACCATCAGCACCTGAAACCATCCCCAGGGCGAGAACTCCAAGATATCACAGACATGCCTTAGAATAAAATAACAACAACAACAAAAATAAATGATATCATCTTTTTATGCACTGTTGCAGGTCTCCTAAACATAAATCTTTGAGTCTGCACAATCTTGTCAAATAGGACCCGTTTTGCAAATTAGCTCTGCTGTTTTCTGGCTGTCCGCGGATGAACCTTTTGTCACAGGCTCAGATGCATTTTTGTTTCACATACAATTTTCATGCCTTCGAAACCATGTCTGTGCAAATTTGCTGGTCTGTTTTACGAGGCCTGTCCTCTATGGTATGGTATGGTATGGTATGGTATGGTATGGTATGGTATGGTAAGTTCTTATGGTATGGTGTTCTTTCTGGTCAGTTCCAAAATATTTGTTCGAAAATGGACGGTCACGCCTGCTTCCCAGTTTCAAGTTACGCAATTTCTGCTTCGCCTTCGTAACAATACGGAATCCTTCGTAACAATACGGAATCCTTCGTAACAATACGGAATCCTTCGTAAAATATGTGTAGACTGAGAAAGGCACACATTGTTTGAACCTCGATATTTTGGTGAAAGCAAATCTGGAGACTAAGAAACATGAGTAACTGGCCACCCATTTTCGAACAAATATTGTTGGAATTACCATTCTATGAGGCATCAGGGAAGATGTTTGCGGACGTTACGCCGACTGAACTTCAGTCCTACGGAAATTCATCTGCTGCAGGGCCACTCATACGTGGTGTAGGCCTACTAATCCTTGCGTGCTGTTTCATGGATTTTACTTCTTTCAGCTCGCCGCACAGAGTTGGCTGAAAATTTGACACTAAAACAGTTTCACAATCCATTCATACGCACGCTTACTGAACCCCTTTGGAAAGCACCGTCAAAACACTTCGGCATGATTATTGTGTAGCTGTTTCTCTCCAGTCGAAATGGATTTGTATTATCCTCGCAAGCACCTTCCAGAAGAAAGTCGGAGATCAAACACCGGCGGCTTACAGCAGCTAGCGGCTGTACTGACCGTTGGAGGCTGGCCGCTTCTACTCTTGGTGGAAGAAATGCGTCAGGATGCAGGAATGACGTCAGCGTAAGACGTCAGTTCCCGTGCGTCTTTAGCCCCGGTGGCCCAGTGGATTTTTTTTTTTTTATATCTACTTAACGGGTGGAGACAGAGTTCAGTATGCTTGCATGATTGTTGTTTGTTTGTTGTTTTGTTTTTGTTGTTTGTACAAATGATATTGTTTTGGGCTTGTTTTGTTTTATTTGTTTGTTTTTGTCTTGTTGTTTGTTTTTGTGTTTGTTTGTTTTATGAGGAGGTGGTTTGGGTTGAAGTTTTGTTTTTGTAGTTTAGTTTTCTTGTTGTTGCTGTTGTTGTTTTCTGTCAGTAGACCAATGGAAACCAACTGTCAGAGTAACCCCTCCCCCCTCCTTTTGTTTGGGGGAGGGGGGGGGGTTGTGACAGTTGGTTTCCATGTAATGTAATCAAAGTAATCAGAATTTGGGATACTTAAATTTTATTTCACCGCAAAACGCTTTTCTTTAAGACGATACTCACGCAATCCCTTTCGCTTTGGCCGCCCGCTTCGTGAAAAGGAGAGTTTTTCTTCGGGAGGGGGGGGGGGGGTAAGGAAGAAGCCGCTAGGGGGAGGGGGGGGGGGGGGTAAGGAAGAAGACGCTAGGTGCATTTTCAGCGTGACCAGTTTTTAAGCGATTCAGCCTCTGGGCCTAATCTTCATCTCATCTCGTCTGTACCACCTCCAATCGTCATGCCAGGAGTGCCACATGATGTATTCTCCGTACGGACCGTTCAAGATTGACCAATAGCAAGCGTTGAACCACCACCCGGCGTGCGTCTCCGCCGCGCAGTTGGTGCCGTTCTGGTTGTGGTAATGTTCTGCGGTGGAGAAAGGCTGGTTGTTGTGGCCCGTGTCATCTCCGACGATCAGGCTATCACCTGAAAAAGTAAGCATGCTTAAGTTTAACGATATCACCAGTATTGTGGTCCACATCATGTACACAAAATAACTGCTGCAAGTTCACAGACTGACCATAGCTGCTTGCAATGGCAAAATCATGTTGCACAGTTTAGACGCGTGCGAAATTGCATTCTTTTGTTGACCTTCGTTGCCAATGTATGAGCCAAGTTTTGACCACCGAGGCACCGACTGGTTGTAAACGACAGGTTCCTGTCACGTGGCGCCTGGGAACTACGGCACCTGCGGTACTGACTCGTACAATGTGATTGCACACAATATGCTACGTGTCACGACACGAAAAGCACATTTGAAGTCGCAACTGGAGAAGCGGGGGTGCGGGGTGGGATTTGGTTTGGGTGCAGAGAGTCTCAGCTGGGTGTCAACCTTCCCATTAGGTCCGTGCATACCCGCCGACGAAGGTAAGGGTGGTGGGTGTTTGGGAGTTTAACGTCCATTTCCACCAAATGAGGGTGATGTCAAAGACGGGGCAACGAGAAAAAGGTCAGCACAAATATTTGGCCCAAGCCGGGATTCGAATTCACGACCCGAGCATTGAAAGTCCAACGCTCTACCATTCGGCCACCCCGGCTCCCCCCGATGAAGATAAGAAAACTTCTACCGTCAACTCATTTGACACAAAAGCTTCAAATGTGATTAAACCCATTGGCGCTAAAAGTAAAACCTTTTTATCTTATTTTATTTCATTTTTATTACTTTTTTTTTTCTTTTTTTCCTTTTTTTTTTAAATTTTTTGCCAGATGACGGCAGAAATCCCTCTCGCCATGGATGGGATTCGAGCCCAACATTTGCCAGTCCATAATTTGAAACGCTAGACGCAACACAGGAAGACACTACAGCACTACTTACCGGCAGTTCCTCCGGCGTATCCTTCGAGATGTAACGTGTAGTTCTGAGCAGCATCGCCAAGAGTGAAGCCGTGGTACAGAGCAAACCCCTCGCTGTCATCGAAGTCTGTCAGGTCCACTCGCAGATCATTGTCGCCGCCAGCAGTCAGGCGGTAGATTTGGGACAGACCTGCCAACACAAGTGCGTGCTTGAAAACTTGAATCTGGGCAATTGTGTATGCTCTTTTATCCTGACGCGGCTAACCACATGCGCCTAGACCCAATGATCAGTTGAGCTACAGGGGATCTTGTTCACGCTAGAACTATTTCCCTGGGAGTTTTAACTTTTCGAGGCTCACAGATCGTCCTGGCCATTTAGGATGCTTACGTTACCTGAATATGAGCCAAAATGCCTACTGGTCGCTTCTAAACACAGAAGTTTAAAACTTTTCTAGACAAGCAGATGTCATGTAGAGCGTCTGCTTTGGTCACTTGCGTTGAGAACAAAAGTCATATTCTGAGCCCGATACTTACCAAGCCAGAATTCTCCTTCTAAGTCTCCAAACCCGTCCTCATATTCAGTCCAGCTACGGTTGAAGTCTTCAGACCCATCTTTCCGTCTTTGGAACACCTAGTGGACAAAACCGCAAAATATTCTCCTAACAACATCCATCACTATCGTGCTTTCAGCCCCTACAGACTGAGGCATTATAATCGAGGAATGGTGTGTAATTATTTTCCTTGGGAGAGTCAACAGTCGGCTGGTAGAGCGTTGGGTTGTCGCGTGTTCGAATCCCGGCTAAAAGCCTAACTTTGTGCTGGAATAGCATCCGTTGATTTTGTCCTTATGTTGTGGAAAAGGGCAGTAAGCCCTGAACACTCAACCTTTCGAACACTCGCCGAACTGTGAATATTTCTCATCGAATTACGAGAAAACGGAGTCCTCTGTCCATCAGTCACTTACTGAATCCTAATATGCCTGTGGCCTTACTTGCAGAGGCAAAGCGGATGAACAAACTGGTAGCATGCCCCTCACCCTGAACCTATAACCACTAACCAATACAGGCATGCTACTCCCAAAAAAGAGTTTTCACTGAAAATCTGGCGCAGCCAGATAATCGAGCCGGCGTAGCCGGCGAGTCTGCTAGGGGGGTCCGGGGGCATGCCCCCCCCCCCCCCCCCCGGAAAATTTTTGAAAAAAATCGTTAAAATCTGTGCAATCTGGCGCATTCTGAGTACTTTTTCCAGGATAAAAAAATAGTTTACTAAGAAGAAAATCATACCTGAGAATGCAGCAACTTGGCAATTTCATGAACTTGGTTTATTTCTTCAAGTCTTTCAAGTAGACAATTCAAGTTCATATTGTCGCATTCAAACCTCCACTTTTGTACACCACCTCCACTCTGCACAGAGTGCAATATGCTTTTCCCGGCTCTTTGATCTCCTCAATATGATCGCCATATGTTTCAATTCATTGTACTTCAATTTCCCTTTGTCGTTTTTCACTTCAAACGATCGGCTCTGCCAATCCCACCTCCATTTGTTTTTCAGCGCTTTGTCCCAGTCACCAGCTTTGTTTCGTTCCACTATGTCGCTTCGAAACATCGCGACTGATGGCTTTCACGGGATCTACAAGCACTGGATAGATTCACAAAACTTGAAAGGCCCTTCACAGATAATTTATTCGATTCACACAAGTTTTGCCTAAAATTAATGGCATGCGGTATGCCTAAATGGCGGCAAAACCCGAAGAAGAAATGGTTCGCGTAGTTTCATTGGACGGAAACGGCAATCGGCGGCCAATCAGCAAGCAGCTTTGTCCAATGTACCGGAAGAGGCTAAAATGGGAGAAGTAGCAGACGATTTTTTCGCTCGCAGAACTCGGATCACGGAAAGCAATCCTGGAATTCAATCGGACCCGGATTTTTTTTACTTCACGGATTTTCTCGGACTTCACGGAAATTACAATTTTCAAATTTTCATTTTCGCGGATTTCCGCGAATTCACGGAAGAGTAGCATGCCTGCAATAACATTTATTGCGCTGTGCCCGTCCCTGCCTGCATCAGATCTAAATCTGACAGCATCAGATCTAAATGTTTTCATCAGATCTAAATCTGGCTAAATCCGTGTCTTAAAGTCATGAATATTTATACTTTTATAGTGAGGGGTCATGGCGCTACCAGTTTGCATTCACAGTGACACGTACCGCCCATCCACCGTTGTCAGTTTCCTGGTCACAGTAGACGTTGATGGGAGCCCCGTTGTCAGGGTAGAGTGCGTGCACTCCGCTGGTACTGTTTATCGCCTTCACTTCCTCACAGTTCTTGGGTCTTGCGGGTCCTTTAGTAAGTGTGAGGCATTGCAACAGTGAACAAGTGTACGCAGTTGTTGTAGTCTGTACGGTGAATGACTATGGTAAGAGTATAGTGATGGGCAAGCGTGAAAACCGTGTCTGGTAGTTGCTCTGTTTGTGTTGCCGGTTAGCGTCACTTGCATGATGTGGTAGTGCACAAGGTTTGTGTGAAACTGTTGCCTGTTACTGGTGAAACAGGGGACCGGTCAACTAAGGCAACGTAAATTCCAATTATCCACTGTGCTAAGCGCGTTCTGACAACGAATACCTCGCTCTCAAAAATTTTCCTTGAAAATTCTCCTCTCTTATTAGGTAACACGAATAATATCATTAAAATGTCTCCGGCCCCCGTATAGTGTAGTGGTTAGCACTTCGGGCCATGGACCGGGAGACCCGGGTTTGAGTCCCAGCCGAGGCAAGCGGGATTTTTCCTACCTAAGTCGGCTCCTACCCAGAGCGGGTGTGCTATGGGACCAGTGAGGAGGTTGTTGCCACTCACTTCACGGGTACGACTGGGGGTGCTCCCCTTGGTATGACACGTCTTATGATGGGGATGATTACACGGCCGGCACAGCAGGTGCCGCAGTTCCCGGGCCTGGTTAACGCCGGGATATTTGTCACAGGAAGCGTAGGATGCGGCCCTGTCCAGCAGTCCCAAACAACACGGACCTCCATAGCATCATCTTCATATCCATCATCATGCGTAATAATAATAATAATAAATGCCCCAGCTTTGGAGCCCTCCGTGGATTCCACCCGTGACCAAGAAGGAACAGCACTGGAGCTGGCAAAGAGTTGGGGCAGGAAACAAAATGTCTCCTTCGTGTGTTATCTGTTTCTCGTGACCTACCAATATTGAACTCTGTTGCTTCTAACTGCTTGTTCAAGTTCACTCACCAGCTGCGTGAACCTGCATGTTCCCGCTCAGGCCTGACAGAAACACAACAACAGAGTAGCCTTATAGTTATGCATGTGTGGACCATTCATGGTCACAGTTTTTGTACTGGCCAATGCCAGTGCGAATATAAGTACATACAGTAAAACGAATACAGTAAAAAAAAAAAAAAAGCTAAAGTGTGTAAGGCAATGAGAATGTACATGTAACTTTATTTTTTTTCCCTGAGAGAGAGACAGACAGACAGACAGACAGAGAGACAGTCAGACAGAGAGACAGAGACAGAGAGAAATTGAAATTGAAATAACTTGAAGTTTTAGTCTTGAGAACAGTTTTCCGTTAAAAAAAGAAGAAGAAAAACAAGTTACTTAAAACTGGAGCATGAAACTTCACACTTACACACACACACACACACACACACACACACACACACACACACACACACACACACACACACACATTACCGAATGCATGAACCAGTATGTGCATATACAGACTCTATATAAAAGAGTTTAAAAATGGAAAAATCCATATAGAATGATTAAAAAAGAAACTCATTAGAACCGGTGATCAAGTATTATTCTTGGAAAGCGAAACAAAGTATGTTACCCAAATTTTCGGGCCCTCAGCGATATACATATATGTAAACGTACAGTAGAGAGAGACAGACAGACACACAGAGAAACAGACAGAGACAGATTTCCACTCACCAGAGACAGCCACAAAGACAACGCACGCTTGTATAAAACATGCCATGACTGTCTGGCTCAGATGAACAACAAAAATTATCTAACGACAAACTGTTGGTGGTGTTGCCAACAACTGCAATCAAAACTGACTTTGAACTGTTCGTGGTTCCAACCACAGACGTATAGATCTATGGTTCCAACCAGTGACTGGAATGGGACCCACAACTTTAGATGTCCGCACAGATATGACTAAGGAGTTCTACGAGGGAGACCCATGTATGTCCTTGTAGAGGGCGATAGCAGCCTGATAAGAGACGCTTAAAATAGGTACTATGTCCTGAAAGCCAGTGACACTACTGTTGCCGATGTCAAGCAATATCCCCCCCCCCCCCCCCCCCCGGAAAAAGACAGACTACATCGATCGATATCATTTGTACCTGAGCTAATAGTAGCAGTTACAAAATAGTCCAAAATAGTCTTTGATAGTGGTTTAGCAATCACTTCAAAAATAATAAATAAAAAGTATAAGATGAATAAATAGACAGCACTGTGAATACACACGAGACTTACTTACCCATAAAGATGCAGCTAATGACAACAGTAACAGCTGGTATGATGTACGAAGCCACTGCTCCAAAAAAAAAAAAATGTAATTTTAGTGAACATTGGAAGTTCTAAACAATTTCGTTCTTTTCTTTACAGTTTTATTGCTAAAAATGTCACCAGTGTTTGCACAAACGAAGAAAATAATGAAAATAGTTATTCTATGGTCGGTGGTCTAGTGGTTAAGAGACTTGTCACCAATGCGAGAGGTGAGGGGTACGAGCCCCACTCGGGGCAAAGAATTTTTCCTTCTCGTATGTGGCACCGTTCATTCGGGCCGATCGTCGGGGGTTCTCTCCGGGTACTCCGGCTTCCTCCCCCTCTGCTTTGGAAATGTTCAGCCCACCAAGTTTGAAAAATAAATGCATATCTAAATTCCGAAATTTAAATAGCTGAGCTGACCCTTCGCACCACGTGATTGTAATACGTTTATGTCCTGTGTGTGAGAGAATGCGTGTGATTCACGTGAGCGTGCGTGTTGGGTTTAGCTCGCGGCGCTTTGAGCCAAAATATTTGGGATAAAGCGCCTTATTAATGCGATTATTATTATTATTATTATTTTATTATTATTCTAAAACGATTCTCATTTCAGTAAGTAGTACACGTAGTTGAATCATTAATAGGTCGCAGACAATAACAACAATAGGCATGTAATAGACATATATCATTTTCACCAACAAAACTTACTGGTATGAAACAAAAGTTATTTCTGACAGACTGACAGTGGGTGTTACGTTGGTGTATTTCATATCGGTGCAACGAAAGATAGCTGACCAAAAATAATGTTTTTTGTGTCATGACTCATTATCTATGTGGCACGTTCTCTCTCTCTCTCTCTCACTCTCTCTCTGTTTTTAGTTCTAAATAACTTCACAAATGTAAGGACACACGGCCTAGTCAAGTGTCGTATCCTAATTTTTGTTATTTGTTTGTTTCAGTTTGGTTTTGCGTTTGCAGCGAGTCAGTTGAAACTATTACGGTATAAGCAGAGGGAAGGGGTGCAGAGTACCCGCACTGACGAACCGCACGAAGGATGACAAACAAGAGAGGTGAAAACTGACTCCCGGCGATGCCCGATTCAGTTTGGACTCGAACCCCTGCCCTCTCAGTCCGCCGTCGGTATATATCAGTTCAAGTTTGACAGTACTGAGCCTAGTTGTTATTGTTACAACTACTTCGACAGCTCCCGATACTGATTTCGCGTCATCCTATAACACGGCCCGGGTAACTCAGTCAGTGAAGCATACAGAATATACCTTTACCAGTATCGAGATGTGTTTGGATATGGCGACGACTGATACTGATGTGAACACTCTCAGACGGTCACGCCGGTCTGGCAAGAATGAATGTCAGTGTCACAGTGACCGTTCAAGTTCCGCGCAGGTGCATTTACGGCTTAAAACTGTGTTTTACGGCGTGCACTATGTCAGTGTACACCGGTGTGCATAAGAAAACTGTAACCGGCCGAAATCTGTCCGGCTTCCCGGTGTCTTTATTTACTCTTATCAGTCGAGGTCACGCCGGCTGGTGCGGCCGACGAGGCCCGATCGAGGCACGGCGGCCGGAAACTCATGTTGCGTTCAGTTTCATCTTGTTGTGCAACACTGACACACTGACTTCACAAGTAACATAAAACAGATCTGGTTTGCGCACGAACGGCAGTTTCAACCGCGCTATTCCGATGAATTTGAACTGCCGCTGTTTGGAAAAGAAAAGAAGACGAAGAGGATCAGTGAAAAATGATATTAGTACTATACTGAAGTCACTGAGTGATCAGTTTCCGTCCGGTCAGTCACTTGATCAGTTTTTGTAGTCGCCACATCATAGTGTCACTCATGTTTTACTGAGAAGGCTGCAAGACCGTATTATCATTCAGTAAACACACGTCTACAGTTCTAAAAACTTCTGCAAGACAATGTGTAGAACGTCCGACTCACGGTGAGCCGGGCTGATCACTGAGTCTCAAATAGTGATCTAACACTGGTGGTCAGTCTTGATTTTTATTATCTGTAACCAAGAGGCAGTGTTCACTGATCCGGCCTGTCCGATTACTCACCAGACGTCTCACCCAACTCACTGAAGTCCTCCAGCGCTACTATGGATGAATTGTGTGGATCTTCATTTTGGGTAAGTCGAGAGAGCGAGAGAGAGAGAGGCTGTCGTCTGCTTCGCAGTCGGGAGTTCTCGTTCGTGAAATTTCGGTCAACGATAATTACGTCCCTTAGTCTGCTGTGCTGTCGCGCGAACATAACGGAACATAACAGACGAACCGCTAAGATGTGTCCCGCTGACATAGACCTGTTTACGTTTTCCGAAATGATTTGATCTGTATTGTGGTCGTTTCCTGTGCAATGCACATCAGTACGTATGTCTTCATGTATGTTCATTGTAACAGTACCACGGATTCCCATCAGTACTTCGCGACACAGTCCTATGCCGGTATTACAGAATACTAGCTAATGGCCATTAAATTTTATTATTGTGGTTTTGCTAGCTTGAACCATTGATCAGTCGAAACCATTGCAGAAAAGATGTCCAACGCCATTAGATTTAATGAACCGGAACAGACACTTTTTCATTCATTCAAATAACGATAGTATTTTGTGCAGAGGTATAGAGGAAGATATTGGTGATGTGTTTATTCAAGTTATAGTCAACTTCCATGCTTCACTTTGTTACATAATTTGATATTGTTTTATTCATGTATTCATGGTTTTGGTCATTTGCAGAACTCTTCTCTTACCTGGGATGGCAGATGGCCAGAACTGACACAATGTTTCCAGGATGTAGTGCTTGTCTGTCTACCATGTGCTGCATTGTGGTTTGTGTCACTGTTTTATGTGCATCACCTATTCACAAGCAATGCGCCTCCGTTGCCCGTCAGCACCCTCCATAAAGGAAAAGTGGTGGGTAATGTTATTCAAATAGACACTGGCCTAGCTGAGTGACTATACAGAAATTTTGAAAAAAAAATCTCATCATAGATGCGATTGTTCAAATATCGCAACTTTTCTGGCCATTGCAATGGCCAGCAAAGAGTGAAAGACCATACATTCCTGACCAGGAGATCTGAAATGGATATATCAAGTTTCTAAATAAGGTTATGAATTTAAGGAAATGACAACAGATTATTTGTGTGTGTGTGAGAGAGTCCACATTCAGCAGCCACTTTCTCAGTACAATATATCTAAAATTTTAGGGATGTTACGTACGTCATGTGACATGCTTGCGGAAACATACATGTAAATTGTATTTAGATTTTGCCCTTCGTCAGTGTTGCCAGTAATCATTGATGACCATTTGTAGTTTCCATGTTTGTTTCTTTTCCCCAAAACTCACGATTTAGTTCTGTGTTTTTGTTTTCATTTCAGGTTGTATGTTGTTGCCTGTCTGTGTGTGTGCTAGTGAATCTCGCTGTACAGGTGCTTCAGCACTTCAAACTGATTATGAACAGTACAGGTGTTGCTGTCTCCAGTATCTATGCTTCAGTGGTCATGCTTTCATCATTGGTGAGTAGAATGTATTAAAAATAGTAATAAGATTCAAGCTGTAATTTTAATACAAATTATCTTTTGTGCGTAATATTGACTGTTCTTGGGAAAAAAAGAAGAAATTTTTAAAAGATGAACTTTGATTTTGAACTGGAAAGATGTGATGGGGGGGGGGGGGGGGGGGGGGGGAGAGAGGGGAGGGGGATGCTGGTTTCAGTTTCAGGCATTGCCAATGCGTTAGTACTATAATTGTTCTCAGACGCATTCTCTGATACTTCTGAATTAGATATTTTAATATATTTTAGTTTACGCAAATTAAAGTATAAAATCTAAATAAAAAGTACTAATTCAATTTTATGTATACTGTATAGTGCACCTTGTACCATGTAATGAAAAGTAATGGCTTGTCTTACCAGCCCTCTTTATTTATTTTTTATTTTATTGATTTATTTTTTTTGGTTGCTGTTTCTGAATGGCAAATAATGAATATATATGTTCATATATTTTTTAGCATGTATTGTTTTCTGTATTACTATTAGGTTTAGTATTTTCAGTATGGGCAGAACTTTACAAGTGATTAAGCAATACATGTACTACAAGCTGATTGTGATTAACAGTTGATGTGGAAAGTGGTACATGTATGTTGCAGATTTTTATCTGTAGTTCTTTTATTTTCAGGTTCTAGTCGTTTTGATAATGACCATGGAGCGCAGGAGAGGGCGCATCACGTCATCCGTCCTGTTTTTCTTCTTGTTAGTCCTAGTCACTTGTAGAGGAGCGACGTTCTGCTCACTCATTCTGAAACAGGTAAGCGCTCAGTTACAAGGGGAAGAGGGTGTGTTTTGTTGCAGTGTGGATGGCTGGTGGTCTAGTAGTTCAGCAACTTCGTCACTAATGCGAGATCTCAGGTTCGAGTCTCACTCGGGGCAAAGAATCTTTCCTTCTTGTATGTGGCACTGTTCATTTGGGCCAATCATTGGGGAGTCTCTCCCCGTACCCCAGCTTCCTCCCCCTCTGCTTTGGAAATGTTCAGCCCAAAATTTGAAAATGAAGGCAATTCTAAGTTCTGAAACTTAAATTATAGCTCAGCTGACCCTTCACACCACGTGATTGTAATGTGTGAGAGAATGCGTGTGATTCATTTGAGCATGCTTGTTGAGATCAGTTCACGGCTGATTCAAGAAATATACAATACTATATTATTATTATTATTATTACTGTATTTCAGTAAATTGATCCTATAGTCAAATTTTAGGACTGAAAACCAACTTTCTTATTTTAGAACCAACTACTAACTTAAAAAAAGAAGAAGCTGCTTTTGCTTTGTTTTGTTCATTGCATATATGTGTATACTGTTGTACGGGTGTGAAATAATTTATAGCAGGTATGAAAATTGATGACCTTTGACTTTCATTGTTTAAAAGTTACATTGACATAATTTTTTTAGAGAAAAAATAAATCAGGCAAATAGAGTTGGCAGTGAAATATCTGTTTTTTTTTCAGACCTACTCAGACGATCTGGGCAAGTTTTGTCTCTTCAGTGGGGAGTACGTCTTTTTGTGGGTTCTTCTCTTAATGCATTGTTTTGCTGAAAAGCCAGCGGGTTCACAGCTGTCGCACAATAAAAGGGTAAGTAAGAATTCTCACAACTCTGAATGTTACAAGTCGCATTCCGCTGTCCGTACACCCGCCCACATAGTGTAATAAGACTGTGCATGACAAGAAACACCGCCTGTCACCACACCAAAGAGGACGGCAAGCAAAAGAATGGAGAAGTGCTTGTATGTGACGGTGGTGTCATCTCACTTAAGTGCCAGTTAGACTTGTACCACATATTCACTGCGGCAAGCTGTATTCCCCCCTCCCCCCCCCCCCCCCCCCCCCTTGTCAATTTTTTTTCTGGCTTACCTTGCATTCCGATTTTGAGGGTGAATTCAGTTTCAGGACTGCGGCAAGCTGTATCCGTTTTTGAAGGTGAATTCAGTCTCAGGACTGCGGTAAGCTGTCTTGCCCCCCCCCCCCCCCCCCACCCCCGCTTTTCAATTTTTTTTGGCTTTCCTCACATTCAGATTTTCAGGGTAAAAACTGCAGTTGTGGCTTTTCAGATTTAGCAAAACATCTTGAAGTGGTTTCAGATTTGTAGGTCCCATGTTGCTAGCACCCCTGTATAATGCACCCTGCTTAGATGCAGTGTTACAAGTGTGTGTGTGTATGTGAGAGAGAGAGCAGTGAACATTCCTATTACGCTCATGTGTGTGTCAATTACGCAGTGATTTCAGAATCTGATGCAGAGATTTTGCGCTGGCTGTGCATCACTGAATTTACAAAATGACCCTCAGAATTTGACAGAGAGGGTCAAAATGAGTTGTCCCCCATGCATACACAGAACTGCAGCGTGCATACTTTTTTCGTGGCAACTTTGTGCTCTGTCACTTAAAAATGCGTTCTTGGTGCGACAAGGGAGACAACTCACGCAGGCAATAATCTCTGAAACAGACTGAAAATGTACTGTGCTGGTGAATGCGACAGAACTCACCGCTTCTGTGCACACTGTGAAATACCAAGTTGACCACAAAGTTGTTCAGAACTGTCCACTTTCCTTGTCACCGAGTCTGATTGTTGTTTCCTTCTTAGTGATCAGTTGTCGTTAGCTTGTTTTGGGGCATTACAGAGGGTAATCGTAGTGGAACCCGATGGTACAGAGATGGATTGGCTATCACTATTCGGCAGAGTTAAGGAAAATCGTGACATTGACAGCATTTAATTTCTCACGATAGCAGAACGACTGTCTTTCACACAGCACTTCTCCAAACTGATAAGTTTTTAAACACAACAACTCATCTGTGGGAAATGGGATTGAAAACACCACGGGTGGCCGATTATCTCGTCTGAAACTGGTTTGGCCACAGGTCGGAATTCATTCAGGTTGTTGTGGACTTGGCTGTGTACCTACCTACACAGTGGTCAAAAGTCTCGCTTAGCAGAAGCATGAAGTCACAGTATAATGAACACCCTAGTAGTCTTACCCATAAAAATGCGTCCACATTATCAGCGCTAGATGAATGTGGTGGTGGTGGTGGTGGTGGTGGCGATGGTTTCCTGGTAGTGCTTTTCTGCAGGAAAAAAAAGCTTAAAAACTGACTTTTCACAAAAAAGTGTGTTTTTTTCTTTTGTTTTTATTTTTTAAATCGTGTGTGTGTGTGTTTGTATGTGTGTTTTAGGGTTTTTTTCTTGTTATTTTTTACTTTTTTGTTGTTATTGTTTTTGTTGAAAACACTACCCCTGTTCTCCTTTGCCTTTGGAACAACAATGTGAAACCAAATAAGTTTAGCTTTTTTTTTTTTTAACAGGGGCTGTCCTGATTATATACTTGTATGTATGTAAACACAGTGAATTTGTGTAATCAGTGATTTCCTGAAATCCCAGAAACTTTCAGTAAATTAATGTAATCACTGTTTTACTCGGGGATTTCAGAAAGTGCCTAAAATTTCCAGGGATTTCAGGAAATCTCAAAATTTTTGTCATTGTTTTTACGTACACTACCAGTATCTTACTGGTGGACCAGTTAAACACTTCTTTTGTGTGTGTGTGTGGGGGGGGGGGGGGGGGGGGGTAGGCTATTACCAGGAATTTTGACTAGTTCATTTCAGCCAACAAATGCCTTTCACCTCTTTGTCATTTCTAGTATTTGAGATTCAAAAATTTGTAGACAGTAGTTTCAGCACGAAGAAAAAAAGGAAGGGAGGCGACCCCCCCCCCCCACCACACACACACAGAGGTTCCTGCGCCAGTAGTATTCCTTTCATCATGCATTGTGTTGTGAAAAACTGGATCTTGTCGAGATGATTATGAAACCATTGAAATCATGTCACAGATGACTTTTGTGTGTGTGTGTGTGTAAACAGTAATGACAATGAGTATTATTATTATTATTCAGATTTTGCAGCCCATTTGTCTGTGTTTTATGCCAACTCATGAAACCACTCCAGAGACACTGTCTTTGTGTTACCAAACATCATATATATCTCCTGTTGAAATCAAAGGGTGCACTGTTCTTTGGTTTGGTGTTTTGCCGTTGCGGAACGTAGTGCCCCTGCACCCTGGCCGGACTTTTACCTTTACGAGTACAGTGTTAGATTTAGCCTTTTAAAACTTTAAGAGCGTTAGCCATGCATTCTCAGCTTTTAGCTAGTGTAGAGGAAGATCATTTGTGGTGTAGAACTGATTATGTGTACTTAGCCCCCCCCCCCCCCCCCCCCCAAAAAAAAAAAAAAATAAAAAAATAAAAAAATAAATAAATAAATAAATTTAAATAAAAAAAAAATAATAATAATTAAAAAAATATAAAAAAATGCTCACAGGGAAAAAAAGATGAGCAATTTTCTTACGAAAAAAAAGAAAGAAAGAGTAAGTTCATGCAACCTACCCAGGCTTCAAGACACGCCTACTGACATTTAGCGTCTCGAAATACAGCAGTTCAAATTAGCAAAATAATCGCCAGCCTCATTATCTTCGTTTTTTTTTTAAATCAACGCTGGTATGCGTGTCTTTATGGAGTAGCAGAAACTGTTTACAAAATTGACAAGTTTGATGGGTAGGAGCCGACTTGGGTAGGAAAAATCCCGCTTGCCTCGGCTGGGACTCGAACCCGAGGTCTCCCGGTCCTTGGTCCGAAGTGCTAACCACTACACTACGGGGGCTGGTAGCATCAGGATTTTAGTTCTTTTAGATACATGTTATGTAGTCAGTGAGCAGCAGATTAGCGAAAGGCATACTTTGACTAAATCGATGAATTAAAAACATGTTCTTATACTTTAAAAAAAAAAAAAAATCTTGCACGTTTTATACAATTTGGCACAATGTTTAAACAGGTTTAAGTTCAGCTGAGCCTATTTTGGTTCTGGCAGATACATAGATAGACTGTATACATGTGTATGTTTCTGTCTCATTCTAGTCACCAAGTTTTTTTTTTTGTTTTTTTTCCCTCACAAAACGGTAGTGATATACTACACTGATACCTATCAGTAATAACCGTCATAATGGCGTTTTAGCTGATGTATAGTCTCATGTAAGGCTGAGTCGTTCCTAGTGAGAGGAAGTGACTTGGCCATCGTGGCTAGCTGATTGGCTGCTTGTAATCAGTAGGTATATAGACTACATGTGTGAATCTAGGATTAACCCATGGGTGATCGGGGATGTCACATCTTGGAGGGACGCCCTGCCCAGGTCGTGCGCTACTTTGACCACTGCTCTCGCGTTTGATGCAAAGTTGTGTGAAGCCAACCCCTGCCCTAGGCGGGAGTAAATTTAAGGAATAAAAAATAAAATAAAATTATGCTTACTTCAAAATGTTGCCATTTCCTCTGGCTGTGTGATCTGAACCTGTTTGTCAGTGTAACTCGTCCGTTACAGTCAATGAGACATAATAATATATATGGCCAACCTGGCAGTCTGATTTGAATGGTGTTTAGCTGGACTGTTCAGTTAGAGTTGCTGTTCCCCAAATCTGCCTATTACGGCTGTCTCCAATCACATATATATATATCTCAATAATAATAATAAAATGGGTTCTTAAGGGACGCCCTCCCTCTCGCGGGAGCTCAGGGCGCCTTACAATCAACACACACTCACTTACCCAGAAACACACGCAACATGCCTCCACACATACATTTAACTACAAACACATAATGTGCAGCATCATACACGGGCTGCCCCTGGCTTAAACACACACACACACACACACACACACACACACACACACACACACACACACACACACACACACACACACACACACAGATAGATAGGATAGATCTTGTGGCGTTGGATGTTAAACCCGACTAACTTACCGGCAGGCTGCCTGGAGGAGAGGTGTGCTTACATGAGCACCATTCTTTTAGCACCATAATTATATTAACAGTTTGGGCCGCGAGATGAAAATTGACATATCTAGTCACAATCACGTGACAATGGATGCATCCGCAGTTTGGTGACAGTCTTCACATATGGGCTTGCTGCCAGCAGTTTTGCGTCAGTTGAAGCCCGGAACATTTATCTGTACTGTTTATTGTGGAACTTTGTGCCTGTTTCAGTGCCTGTTACAATACAATACAATACAATACAATACAGTACAATACAGTACAGTACAGTACAGTACAGTACAGTACAGTGCAGTACAATACAATACAATACATGTTTATTGTCCTTAAAAAGAATATTTCTCTTACAGCCCACTGAGCATTCAGTAACAGGAAGATATAATTATTAATAAAAACTACATTGTTCAGTGAATTACATAAAACTATTTAAACTAATATATAATGAGCCTCAAGCCCTAAAATGAGAAGATCAAACATACATTTTTTTTTTTTAAATCATCATCTTCACCTCTCTCTCTCACACACACACACACACACACGCGAGCACGCGCGCGCGCGCAGAGCAGTCAGACTAGCGCAGTCCAGAATGTGCGCTGGGTTACATTTTGGACGTGTTCAGTAACTGACCCGCTGTGTCAGAAAGGAATTTTTAAAACGATTTCTACATATTGGGCAGCGAAAACGTCTCTTTGAAGGAAGAAGTTCAAAACTGGATTTGAGCGGGTGGGAGGGGTCACCCAAGACTGCTTGCGCCTTTCTGCCCAACGCACGCACGGTCAGCAGTGCGAGACTGTTGGTTGGCAGGCCTGTGATCTTAGCGGCAGTACTGGTCCCTCGTATTCCCAGCATCGTAATGAGTGTCAGTTTAGATTCATGTTAAACTGATTCACTGATTCTGGACATTTAAATAATAAGGCAGGTGAGGTATTGCTGTGAGTATGAATTCATTAGTCTGAGGCGTAAATTGGT
This sequence comes from Batillaria attramentaria, assembly GCA_018292915.2. Classification (NCBI taxonomy): domain Eukaryota; kingdom Metazoa; phylum Mollusca; class Gastropoda; family Batillariidae; genus Batillaria; species Batillaria attramentaria. The sequence goes on from JACVVK020000262.1 coordinate 865,229, forward strand.
TCAGCTGTTGTCTCTGTTTTGTGTCTGATAATTATATGCTATCGTCTGCACAGATGTGATGGAGGGACAAAGGGTGATTTGTTGCATTTTTTTTTTTTCAGTGGAATGTATAGAAAATGACCTTTCCTTTGGTATATAAAAAAATCTGTAGCCAGAGACATGTTTGTTTAAATCGCTGTCAAAAAGGGGCCACTTTAAGAAACTGGCTGGTACCGGCCCCCGTAGTGTAGTGGTTAGCACTTCGGATCATGGACCGGGAGACCCGGGTTCGAATCCCAGCCGAGGCAAGCGGGATTTTTCATACCTAGGTCGGCTCCTACCCAGAGCGGGTGTGCTATGGGCCCAATGGGGAGGCTGTTGCCACACAGCCGAGCTTCACCCACTTCACGGGTGCGACTTTGGGGGTGCTTCCCTTTGTATGACACGTCTTATGATGTGGATGATTACACGGCCGGCACCGCAGGTGCCGTAGTTCCCGGGCCTGGTTAATGCCGGGATATTTATGACAGGAAGCGTGGAATGCGGCCCTCTCCCGCAGTCCCAAACCACATGGACCTCCATAGCATCATCTTACTATCATCCTCGTCTCCATCATCATGCATAATAAAAATTGTCCCAGCTTCCGAGTCCTCCGTGGGTTCCACCCATGACCTGGGAGGAACACCACTGGAGCTGGCAAAGAGCTGGGGCAGCAAAAAAACAAAAAAACAAAAAAACAAAAAAACAACTGGCTGGTAACAGTTTGACATGAGAATCATGCCAGAATGGAGTGGTTGTAGTTATTGCTCTTCGTCACATGTTTAAAAAGTTATACTCTGCCTTGAAACTTTCACAACAGATGCATCAGATGTTTATGGAGCTGAATCAAACGATCAGAATTGGTAGAATTGGCCCTCCTTTTTTTTTTTCTCTCTCTCTCCTCCCCCCCCCCCCCCCTCCTGATTTTTTCGACAGTGGCTATGCGATGCTTCTGTTGGCTCAGTGAAAGGATTACAGACGCCATCACTGTCCAGGTGTCTAAGTGGTGTGATGATAGATACCACGAAAACAGCTCTGAACGATCTGTGAGCATAACAATGGTAGCATTAGCCCCTTCAGTCCCTTTAGTGCAGTTTTATTGGCTGGCGATAGACAGTAAAAATTATATTTGAACATAACAAACTTAACAATAATTGGCAAGCAGGCGAGTACATTAGTGGCAAAACTGAGTCTTCACTTGCATTGTAAATGTATTGTCATAGGGCCTTATGTGGTTAAAATATTGTGACACTCCCTCACCAGCCACTGTCATTTCCACATGTATGCAGATGCCGCCTAATGGTGTTGTGGAATATCTTTGCCAGCTTAACGATCCATTCAGAGTGGTCATCTTTAAGTACTTCGCAGTTAAGAGCCACTCAGAGGCGAAAGTGGCTTTTAGTGAGCTTTTAGGCCAAACTGGAGAAAATGTAATGTTTCATGTATTGCGGTGAAAAAAAGATAAAAGAAAAACTTTTTGGTTTCTGTTTTTCGTGGGGTGTTTGTCAGACTTAAAGTGTGCAATTTTGTTTTCCTTTATGCACATGAAAGTGAGAGGAAAAGTCTCTCAGTGCTAACAAATGTTTTATTTCCCCAAAAGTACACTGCCTCAGATTTTCATGTAAAGGTAAACCCGTTCCCATTGCCATGCTGACAGTGTTTTCATTTTTGTCAATGAAAGACAAAATAATTGGCAGAAGGTACTAGTGAGGGTGGGTTGACCATTTTGGTGGGTAAACATGACCATTTTGCCGCTTGAACAAAACTAACAAACAAACGACGTATGTCCAGTGAACTGGGTTCCGGTGTAGCAGTGACGTTTGAAGCAGGTGGTAGGCAGGCTGCACTGTACAGGTAGACAGGCTGACCTGTACTACAGATGCGCAGTTTACAACTTCGGCCAGTCGTTAATGATTTTTATCCTGCGTAGGTTTGATAGTGATGATGAACGGACCCTGTATACAGCCTAATTTTGATCATAAATTATACATTAATAACAGCCGAGCAGTTGATGAAATGGAGAGACAACGCCTGTTGCCGAGGTCCCTGGCAAAGTTAACAATGCCGTCCTGGGCACAGCACAGCTTAGTCAAAGGCGGAGCTATTTCTAGCTTCATCAAGCGATTCTTCACAGAGGAGAAGAAAATGGAGGTGATTTTTTTTGTGTTAATTGAGGAAAGCAGAATTGTTGTGTGTTTTCATTTTTATTGTATGTTGTCTTTCCAGTTATCTTTTAGTTAACTTTGTTACAGTCGGTCTGTATTCTGCGCACTGGTGACAGGTGACGTTGTGTGTGTGTGTGTGTGTGTGTGTGTGTGTGTGTGTGTGTAATCAGGGCGGTCGGTGGTGTAATGGTTAAGACTTTGTCGCCAATGCAAGAGGTCAGGCTCGAGTCCTACTCGGGGCGAAGAATTTTTCTTTCTTGTACATGTGGCACCGTTCGTTTGGGCCGACCGTCGGGGGTTCTCTCCGGGTACTCCGGCTTCCTCCTCCTCAGCTTTGTAAAATAAATGCTCTTCTAAAATTCCGAAACTTAAATTGCTGAGCTGGCCCTTCGCAATACGTGATTGTTATGTGTTCATGTCCAGTGTCTGAGCGAATGCGTGTGATTCACGTGAGCATGGTTGTTGGGTTTACCGGTGACTCACAGCACTTTGAGCCAAATATTTGGGATAAAGTGCCTATATTACCGCGATTATTATTATTATTAGTTGTAGTAGTATAATTATTATTATTGTTGTTGTTGTCTGTTTTTCCCATACACCTGGAAGATTGGAATATGTTTCTCAGGATCTGACAGGCTGGCTGCATTTTTTTTTTTTTTTCGTGAAAAAGGGAATGCTTTCAACAACTTTACTTACAGCTTGTTGTGTCTCAAAAAAAAAAAAAAAAAAAAAAAAACCCACTCAGGAATGAAGAGATCAACCAGAAAACAACTTGCACTGACATATAACTACAGTGTAAAGATATTTCTGAGAGAAAAATCACTGTCAAAACTTCAGCATCAAAATCAACGTGGCGGGAGGGAAAGAAAAAACAAAACATCCTTCTGAGTAGAACCTATATTCACGGCAGTGTCTGAAACTGGGATGAATACCAGGTTGTTACCTCTATTCTGAGAGGAGAGTACATGTATTGTATGTGATTTCAGGGTGTCCGTGTATGTGCCGAGACTGAGGCGTCCTTCCTGTCACAGCTGACAATGTGGTGGATGAACCGGTGTGTAAGCGCTTGACATTATGGTGGTTTTTTTTTCATTTTTTTCCCCCTTATTTTCATTTATTTATTTATTTATTTATTTTGCTTCCCCAACTCATCGCCAGCTCCAGTGGTATTCCTCCCTGGAGTGGTCATGGGTTGAATCCAGGGAGGGTTTCGAAGCTTGGGCAATTTTTTTTTATTGCGCATGATGATGATGATGTTGATGGTATGATCGAGGTCCATGTGGTTTGAGACTGCATGACAGGGCCACATTCCGCACTTTCGGTCATGAATATCCCGGTATTAATTAACCCAGGCCTGGGAACTACAGCACCTGCGCTGCCGGCCGTGTAATCTTTCACATCATAAGATGTGTCATAACAAGGGAAGCACCCTCAAAGTGGAGTGGGTGAGTTTCCGTTGAGATTCAGCCGTGCGCATTGCAGATGGTGAGTGTTTATTTGTGCAATATGTCCCCCAGGTTGATGGTGGCAGGCTTCCGATCGCCACTGACAGAGGACGACGTAGACAATCTCCATCCTCGACAGGAGGCTAGAAACATTGTTCCACGATTCCTTAAACACTGGCAAAAGAAAACGCAACCCAGAGAGAAAAAGTAAGTGGATGTTGCTTTGTGCAATTGTAAGCTTGCTTTCAAGTGGGAAGACCCTCTGTGTGTGTGTGTGTGTGTATGTGTATGTGTGTGTGTGTGTGTGTGTGTGTGTGTGTGTGAGAGAGAGAGAGAGAGAGAGCATGTTCAGAGAGATAGAGACTCAGACTCAGACATTTTTATTGTTCGGACTTTCGTCCATTACAATGGAAGTGAGTTGTGTCTTTAGAAATAATGAAATGGCGTAACAGAAAGAACAGCAACACGGAATGATTTTATAAGCCGGAGGTAACCACACACACACACACACACACACACACACACACACACACACACACACACACACACACACACACACACACACACACAGAATAAATAGCCTACGCATGACCATCTACGAGTAACGTATACACAGATCGGAAACATAACTATAGGGTAGTACTCCGTGTTACAGACACATACTAGGCCATAAGCCCATGTAAAACTAGTCGGGCAAACAAAACATCCAGAAAACCACAAGCTGCACGTGGAGTTTGCTATGCGAACGTGGTATTGTTACAGAGCTTAAACGAATGAGTGAGAGAGAGAGAGATCAGACCTCAATTCAGAATTCTTAAACTCTTGGGTTGTAACTTGTACAATGAATGTCATTTTGCATGAAGAGACTTCTCTGTGTGCAGACAAAAACACGGCGATGGTGACTGGTTTCCTCTGATACAGCAAAATGGACATGTCCAGTGTGATTCCACCAACAAGACTGAAATTAACAGTTTCGTCCAAGGAGACGGTTGCGGAGGATTCCGCGCACAGGACCAGGAAAAGAAAGTGTCGCTGCTTGGAGTGCTTGGCCGAACTTTTGGGATGGAGGCTTTCTTGATACAACTGTGGCAGTTAGTTCATGATGTGTTCATGTTGACAAATCCACTTGTTCTTGGGTGAGTATGTCCATGTTTTTCTCTAACCAGGATAAATTTAATTCATTTCTTTGTATTTGGGTACCCTTTGAAAACTGGATCGTGCTGAATAGAGAATAGAGTAGCATTTTCGTTTCATTCATTACTTCTAGGAAAGCTTCTTAACCTTCGGACGACGTCGTGGGTAAAAAGTTGCACACACATTGCTTTAGATGAACGTATCTCGGTCAATATTTATGTCACACCTTTGAAATTTCATAACTTTGTCAATAAATGGTTTGACTATGTTCATGCCAAAAATTGTGTTGTTTAACTTGTAATTAGCAGAGTAATTAAAGAATAAGTTGTGAATTGCCTATATAAAAACCATGGGTAATTTGTTTCCCACGATGTAGGACTAGGAATAAGTTGAAATTTACCTTTCTAAAAACCATGGGTAATTTGTTTCCCAGGACTAGGAATAAGCTGCAATCTGCCTATATAAAAACCATTGGTAATTTGTTTCCCACGACGTAGGACTAGGAATAAGTTGAAAATTACCTATGTAAAAACCATGGGTAAGTTGTTTCACACGATGTGACTAAGAAGTTTTTTAGCGACGTAGCCGGAAGGTTAAGTTGTTAGTATACAAAGAAAAATTGTGTATGTTGTTGTTTACTGTTAATAATAATAATAATAATACATCATATTTATAAGGCGCCTGTCTCTGAAAAGCAGACTCAGAGCACACACACACACACACACACACACACACACCACACCACACACACACACACACACACACACATGAACATGGACAGAGGGACCCAGTTATCTATGGAAAGGCCTTGGTAATACTGAACCCGGAATATTCTTGACTACTTCTATGGCTTTTTCAGCATGGGACAAATTAATAGAGCAAGACCAGGCTTAATATTTGACAGGTGTATTCCAGCATACATGGGCAATTTGTATACATCTGTTATTGAACTACCAACCAACCAACAAACAGCTTTTAAAGCAGTAGAGGGGTTTATAATGGGAACATGAGTTTGTAAGGTGAGGTGTTTCTATATCCTCTACCCCCCCCCCTCCCCCACCCCCCTCCCGACTGCCGCCACCTTCTAGTGTAATAGGACAAATGTCCCCATATGACAAGTGTTGTACGACTTACTGTTTTAAATCTCTTTTTACGTGAAACTAATGATTTCCAATCAAATTTGCTAGCTGATTTGAAAATAATTATGTTGTGGCTCGATGTAAACTTCTAGTTCTACACACACACTGCTACATGTACTAAAATCTGAAAACACCCCCCCCCCCAAAAAAAAACAAAAACAAAAACAAAACAACAAAAACCAAACAAATAAGCAAACAAACAAACAAACAACAACAGCAACAAACAAACAAACGAACAAACAACATGAAACCAAGTGCATGCAAACAAACAACCTTGCTTGCTTACCATTTCAGGCGGCTCTTCCTTCTACAATTTTTATCACAACAATAACAGTTATAAGTTGGATTTGAAAAAAGAATCAAATACAACAAGCACTAGCAGGCACTGCATATATATACATATATACACGTATATATTCAGGACGCAGTTTTTGCCAGCTGAGTTGCCATTAAGAGTGAAGTGTCACTGTCACACTGTTATGATAGAATAAGAGGAGTATGTATAATTGCATTTGTCACATCTGTGTTTAATAGCCTGGAGCTGTCTCTCTCTCATATCTCTCCCTCCCTGTTTGTGTGTGCCAGCTTGTTCTTCACTACCGAAGTGGTGGCCTGAGCCCTCCTGCTGGTGGATTTGCAGGGTTTTGTGTGTGTGTGTATGCGTGTGTGTGTGTCTTGTGTCAATATGTGTTGTGTACTTCTGATTTATTTGTTCAGGTTGCAATTGCGAAGCGCCTTGAGCCCCTTCTTTTGGTGACACTGCCCTATACAACATTATTATTATTATTGTAATCATTATCATTACATACATGTTTGATGATGACTTTGTAGGCAGATGTAATCGTAGCTTCATTGTGTATTATGTAGCAGGAACAGGTTTGCAAGATGGGTCTGCATGCCTGTTAACCTCTTTTCCTTTCATAGAGGAAGTCCAGTCTGTCTGTCTCTCTCTCTCTCCCTCTCTCTCTCTCTCTCCCCCCCCCCCCTCTCTCTCTCTCTCTCTCTCTCCCTCTCTCTCCAGGATAATTTTCTGTCTTTAATTATCTTTTTAATTTATTTTATTATCATTTTATTGTCTCTTTAGCATTAGAAACGGCAAGTTTGCAAACTGGCGAATTTCTGTCAAAACTTTTACCGTTGATAAATAAACATTCATCGTCATCATCATCATCATCATCATCATCATCATCACTCTCTCTCTCTCTCTCTCTCTCTCTCTCTCTCATGCACGCATGCATACACACGTAATGGGCAAGACTTAGTTTGCAGCAGTAGATGTAATGATTTGACAAAATAGCAGTCCCCTTTCTGAAAACCTTTTTTTTACCCCATCTCTCCCCCCCCCCCCACCCCCCCCCCCAAAAAAAAAAAAAATGCATCTAGGTTTTAACCTACAAGTACAAGTAGTGTGCGACAAATTTTAAATTGTGAGACAATACTGGTGTAGTACTAGTAGTAGTGGAATGTCTTATGTCGTGTACTCTTTGTCCTAAAAGGGGCATCTCAAAGAAGTGATAGAGGTAGCCAATATTTCATGTTACATGTTCGTTCTATTCCAGGTTACTTTTTTAAAATTAATTAATTAATTTTTTTTTTAACCTCAGTTGTCGGCCCGCTACAAGCCCCACAAACTAAAATTTTTTTTATTTTTTTTAAAATTATTTTTGCATTCTTCTTTTTTTAACTTTGCTGAGCGTACCTTCTTCAGTGGTTCTTAGTACAACAATACAATTTGTCTATTGTTTTTCTGGTGATGGACATTCGGCAAAAAGATGAAAACCCCTCCCCCTTCCCCTCCCCCGCAAAAATGAGTGTATTTTTGCGTTTATTTTATTTTATTTTTATTATTCCAGGTTACTTGTTGACTTTATCCAGGATGAAACCATGGAGACGTGGAAAGGGTTCCTGTATGCTGGTGCTCTGTTCTTTTCCTTGGTCATACAGTCTGTCTGTCACATCCGCGTCTACCACCTGTCCGGGTGCCTGGGGTTAAGGGTTCGAACCGCAGTCATGTCGGCTGTGTTCAGGAAGGTTGGTATAGTGATGCACAGATTAAAGTTAAGGTCACAATTTAGGGAGGTCATTCTTTACTCTCGTCTCTGTATGTGAGTTTTTCAACAGGAAAGTAGGATGAAAATTCTCACTTTTTTTCACTAACTTTCTGACTGCTCATTACTTAAAACAAACAAACATACAACAAGAACGACAGCTTCTACACTGGGTTGGTGATTGATAATGATAGAACCAGGAGGGAGTTAAAAGTTTAGAAGGTTACCTGCCGGGCTTAAACTTCCATCGGATTATTAACCCTGTCCTTGCTGAATTAGTCTTATGCTGAAAAAGCCCTAGAGGTAGCCTGCCGTATTCCGGGCTCAGTACTACCAGGGAAACTGTGCCTTTAAACCTCACAGTAGTTCCTGGGGCAGATAAATACTTTCCGGTCCAGTGACAGCAGAATTTACTATTTCTCTGTTTCATAATGCCCAGTTTTCTGGCAAGATCATAATGAATTACATTCCAGAAACAATTGATCCCCCCCCCCCCACCCCCCACCTGTAAGTCAGTCTAGTTGACTTGTCTTTTCGTCTCTGTGATATTCACACCTGTCTAGTTGACTTGTCTTTTCGTCTCTGTGATATTCACGCCCGTCTAGTTGACTTGTCTTTTCGTCTCTGTGATATTCACATTTGTAAAGGACTGCTTTTGGCTGACTTGGATCTGCGTTGAACGATTTATTGGTAATTCTGATCGTAGCGTCATGTTTTTCTTATAATGTTTATGCTTGGCCCCACTGGACCAAACTCTACAGTGGTTTTTTTTTTTTTTCTCTCTCTCCTGCAGGCGCTGGTGATGGACGTGACGTCACGCCAGGAGTCCACTGTCGGGGAGATCGTCAACCTGATGTCCGTTGATGCTGAACACCTGGAGCACACGACCACCTGGCTGTACATGATCTGGTCGGGCCCCATACAGATTCTCACCGCTCTCTGTCTGCTCTACATCACACTGGGACCGCCCATGTTAGCAGGTGTGCAGAAATCTTGGCTATGCATAACCATGATCGTTGATGTGTGTGTGTGTGTGTGTGTGTGTGTGTGTGTGTGTGTGTGTGTGTGTGTGTGTGTCCAAATTCATCCCCCAAAAACCTGCGCTGTGGTTGATACAGGGATGTCGTTTGGGGTCGGATCTCGACTAAAAGCCGATTTTTTTTTTTTTTTTTAAAGCCGATAATCTGTCTGTCATGTCGGCTGGCCGAGCCAAAGTTTTCACGAGTGAATCGGCTTGATAATGTCCGTTTCTGCGAGATTCTTGTGCTGGCTGGACTAATTTCCAAGAAAACGCAACTTTCGGTGAGGATATGTATCTACAGAACATCTTTAATTCATGGAGGTGGAGGGAGCACGTAACAGTACGGAATCTAGTCGAAAAACTTGTGAAACTGCTTCTGCTTCTGCTTTCTGTAAAAAGCTGAAACTTACATGGCTGTTTCGGCTAAATCGCCGAAGAAAAAAAATCCTGGCAACATCACTGCTGATACACTCTGTTTTTTGCAGGCTTGATCAAGTTTTCTGTAGGGGGTGCTTCTTCCTTAGCTCAAGACTGAAAAAGTCCTACCGAGATTTTTACCTGCATGAGTAGTCTCCCATGCATACATAGATCCGCAGCAATCATTTTTCGTGCTTCGCCGCAAAAAATGCATGCTTGTTGCGGCAAGGGAGATTACTCATGCAGGTAATAATCTCGAAACAGGCCGAGAATGAACTGGTGCTGGTGAATGCGACAGTTTTCCCCGCTTCTGTGCACACTGTGAAATAACACGGGGATCTCAAAGTTGTTCGCAACTGTCCACTTTCTTTTCTGATTTTTTCCTTCTTCGGCATTACTAAGCTCAGCCTGGTTTCGGTTAGCCCGAGTTGGCATCGTCGCGGGGACCAAGAGTAGCGGGAAATGATGTAGCACTAGAATAGCTGGTGTCTAAGACCAGCCACATGGCTCAGAATATTATGAGGCTCTTTTTTTTTTCCTAGAGATTTTTATGTGGGTTGAGAGGAAAATTGCATCTTTTCTATTTTGCTTTCTGCTTATTGCACTTTCCTGTGTCTGATGACTGATTGGCAGGCCTGGCAGTAGTGGTGATGCTGGTGCCAGTAAACTCACTGATCCTCAGAGGTATGCGTCGATGTGAGGAACAGATGATGGAACTTAAGGACAAACGTCTCAAGATACTCAGTGAGGTGTTGAATGGGATTAAGGTACGGTCGCACTGAAGTGCATTGTGTACTTTCCTCATAAGTATATTTTACCAAAATTGAATTTAAAAAAAAAAAAAAAAAAAAAAATACCGGTAATGTGATGTAGTGATGTGATGTGATGAGCATTTCTCGAAGATTTAATCCTTTCACCTCCAGCCACTCTGGAATGGAAGCACTGCTCAGGGCTGGGTGTTTTTCTGGCTGACTGCAGCCTCTGTACATGGGTGGGTGGGTGGGTGTTTGGGGGTTTAACGTCCTTTTCCACAATATAGGGGTGATATCAAAGACGGGGTAACGATGAAAAAGCCAGCACAAATATTTGGCCCCAGCCAGGATGCGAACTCACAACCCGAGCATCAGAAGTCCAATGCTCTACCATTCGGCCACCCCGGCTCCCCCCTCTGTGTACACACCTAGTATTTAATCTCTTGTAACTTCTGAACACAATCACCAGTTTACTTTTTTTTTTAATGGTAGCAAATTGGATGTAGTTTTAGAGGTGTATGTTTGTTTTGCTCCAACTACTCTTGTGGATTTTGAATAAAAAGCATAACACTTTCACGCTCACCGAAATGCTCAATTGGCACTCATCTCCGTGCACGCCGAAATGCGAGACTGGCACTGAAAGGGATTTAAAAAAAAAAAAAAATTGTTTCAAACAGATGTTATAAATTGTATTATGTCATTTCTGTCATTGTGCCTGTAAGAGCTTCCACAGTGAAGCAGCTAAGATCTGAGTATTATGCAGATGTGTTCCTTATCACACACATATGTGCGTCGTTTATGCACTGATTTCAGAATCTGACACAGAGATTTTGAGGCTGTGTGTCATTGTGGCGCATGAAGACCAAGAGTAAAACGACACACCTCAAACAATCACTGGAATTGGCATCAACAGAGAATTATTTGCCCAGGGCCCATATGTAGGCAACGGGTCTAGCCCAGACTAGGACAAAAAAAAAACCCAAAAGCAAAATTAAATAAAAAGGAAGCAAAGAAAGGAAGAAAAAATCCTTCTGTAACGGCTTAGGCACCTTGCTGGATTGGTCCCGCTTCTTGATTTAAAACAAAAACAAAAAAATTTAACCCTAGAGCTAGTTTAGTTCGAGGTTAGACTCTAGCTCGGGGCTAAAAGCCCTAACCTCGACTTTTACATACGGGCAGAGGTCCTGGATTTCCGCTTCATGAATCACAGAGCAAGTGCAGTCTTCAACGATCATGTAAAAACCTGTCGGTGTGGTCAGTACCTGGGACCCCTTGATTCTACAAAATTACCCTCTGAATTTGACAGAGAGGGTCAAAGTGACCATCCCTTATGAAACCTGTAAGGAACACTGATTATGTAGTGGTCTCCAAAGACTGAACTTCTTTTGGTTTGACATCTGTTGTTATTGTCGTTGTCGCAGATTTTGAAGATGTACGCATGGGAGAAGTCCTTCTCTGCAAAGATCGGGAGTGTTCGAGATAAAGAGCTTCACGTGCGCTATTACAGTGCACTATGGGATACCTTCCTGCACTTCTCATGGACAGTGGCACCCTATATTGTGAGTACCGAACACTTACATGCAACATTGTGCTGATGTTTACTTTTTGTTTTAGGTTTTAAAAAAAAGAAAAAAGAAAGAAAGAAACACCTCTGTATATCAGTGGAAACCATAGCAGGACAAAATTAATATCCTCGCTGACAGTAAAAGTATGGGCCATTTGTCTGGAATATTGTCCACTGTTGCATACGTCCGCTTTGTTAGGAAAGTACTTGTACATGTAACTGGACATTTTGTGAAAGGAAAGGGTCTGTGGCGGTTGTCTGACACATACATAAAGCCCTAATTATGTATGTCATACACACACACACACACACACACACACACACACACACACACACACACACACACACACACACACACTCTCTCTCTCTCTCTCTCTCTCTCTCTCTCTCTCTTTCTCTCTCTCTCTCTCTCTCTCTCTCACACACACACACACGCACACTCTCTCTCTCTCTCTCACACATACTCTCTCTAATGATAAAGAACAGTCGCATCAGACTCAAGTGTCTGCTATGTCACATTGCGCAGTGACAATATCTTGACACCACTGACCGTTGACTAACAGTAGTAGCTCTAATAATAATAATAATAATAAATTTCATTTGTATAGCGCACTTCTCATATATGTAGCTCATAGATATATGGTTTTATCCCATCTGTCATGTTCAGGTGTTTCTGTACAGTGTGTATCATGATTTTTCCCCAGGTTTCTTTAACCATGTTCACAACGTATGTCTACACCACTGAGGATCACTACCTGCGACCGAAGACTGCCTTCGTCACGCTGGGTTTGTTGGAAGTGCTGCGCTACGCCATCAACACAGCACCCAGCATTCTCAGTGATGTCATCAAAGCTGTGGTTTCTATCCGGCGACTCAACCGCTACCTCAACCAGGCAGAAATTGACACCAGCAACGTCACAAGATACCCGGACATTGGTACAGATGCAAATGCATGTTCTCTTCACTTCTCTTGGCCTCTCTGCTCCTATCCTCTCTTCTGTTTAGTTCAGTTTGCTTCTGTCTGGTTCAGTTCAGTTCAGGGTTGTTTTTTTGTTGTTGTTGTTGTTGTTGTTGTTTTTCGCTGCCCCAACTCTTTGCCAGCTCCAGTGGTGTTCCTCCCAGGTCATGGGTGGAATCCACGGAGAGCTCGAAAGCTGGGGCAATTTTTATTACGCATGATGGTGGAGATGAGGATGGTGCTAAGATGATGCTATGGAGGCAGGGGTCGCGTTTATTGCAAAAAATTGCGTATTTGTTGCATTTTGGAACAGCCATACGCATTTTACAAAGGCCCACTTGTGTGCGTACGCATTTTGAGACGGCCCATGAGTGCCGACATAGTCGCTAACTCGCTGACATCAGCTTCTCGCTTTGTTTCTGTCATCGGGTCAGTTGCTCTGCGAGGGTGGGTGGTGGTGGGGGAAAGGTGGAGGTGGGGTGATGCACGGGAAAATTGTAAAGCAGTCATTGATTGGCTGTACAGTGTCAGAGTGTGGTGTCATAAACTAAAACAGTTGGTGATTGGAGCTAAAAATAGCAGTCGGCCCTGGCGATCTTTTTGGTGGGAAAGTTTTGCGGAGGTGATCACTTCATCAGTTGCACAGCGTGGTGATGCCGACCGACTGAAGTAGAGAATATATCTAGAGAATCCCAAGATGTCTAAGCAGAACGGCAGCCCGATATTTCTCCGCAAGGGAAAGGAGATCGTAGTACTTCTAGTGTGGTAGGTGAATAGTGCTAGTGTTTTGGCCTGCGGGGGTTTGACTTCAGTGACCGCTGATTTGATTGCAGTGTTACCTCAGCCATACGCATTTTTTTTCCTGCTATACGCGTTTTTCTAGACCCCTTGCGTTTGCAAACGCAAAATTTTAAAACCAGCACGACCCCTGGGAGGTCCATGTGGTTTGGGACTGCGGGACGGGGCTGCATTCCACACTTCCTGTCATAAATATCCTGGCATTAACCAGGCCCGGGAACTACGGCACCTGCGGTGCCGCCCGTGTAATTATCCACATCATAAGACGTGTCATCACACCCGTGAAGTGGGTGAATCTCGGCTATGTGGCAACAGCCTCCCCATTGGGCCCATAGCATACCCGCTTTGGGTAGGAGCCGACCTAGGTAGGAAAAATTCCGCTTGCCTCAGCTCGGACTCAAACCCATTTCCCCCGGTCCATGGTTCGAAGTGCTAACCACTACACTACCGGGGGCCCATCAGTTCACAGGGGTTGGTTTATTGCATATTTTTGCAAATATATATATATATATGACATTTTGGTTCCGCCTTACACATCTTCAAGGGACCTCTGCATACTTGTATGCATTATGAAACGGCCCCGATTGCATGTCAGCGCTTTGACAGCCTCCCTGCTTGCTGAGCTTATCCCCTGTTAAATACCGCTGGAGGGTAGTTAGCAGTGTGCGACGCAGGTCCAGTTTTACTGGTCACTAGCCAGCTAAGTGGCAACATTAACAGGAAGGGTTCATGCGACTTTCTGGTACATGTACTTCACAGGCTGAAGTAATAAAAATTTAATTTTTAAAAAACCTTCCATCTGACGTGTATGCATTTTGTAAAGTGTCTTTCGCTATTTTACCGACCTCATTCTTTTCCTATTGCAAAATGCAAAACACTAACGTGACCGCTGAGTTCAGCTCAGTCCTGTTCAGTTCAACTCACTGATTTGACTTTCTGTAGTTTCATGTCAAAGACACACAAACATTTTAATTCAGGTTTGTGGAGTACCGATTTTGGTGCATATCTTTTCTGGCTAGGCCTGTTGTACCTGGGGACCTGGTGAATCTTTGCTTTGCTGCTGTCACCCTGGGGACCTGGTGAATCTTTGCAGCTGTCTTTCTGTGACAGACCTCCATCCTTTGCTACTGAACAGTGACTGAACCATTGCAGTATATATCTCCATTTGTTTCAGATGAAGGCGAGGTGCTTTCTATTCAAGATGGGACCTTCACATGGAATCCTGAGCTGTCGCCCACCTTGTATGGCGTCAACCTTAGCGTGACCAAGGGATCGCTGGTAGCGGTCGTAGGGACTGTCGGAGTCGGAAAGTCTTCACTTCTGTCCGCACTCTTAGGGGAGATGCACAAACTGTCTGGCAGTGTCACCGTCAAGGTATTTTTTTACTTTCGTCATTGTTTAGATATGTTTTCTTTCCATCTTCTTCTTTATTGGTGGTGTTCATCTGTTGGTTTTTTTTTTTTTTTCTTTCTTCACATACGTTCTTTTTTTATCTTGTGCGCATGATTTTGATCAGGAAAGTCCACAGTTTTGTCTCAGTTCATATTACTGACCCTGTCCTACTCCTTCGGATGAGGGGGGGGGGGGGGGAGAAAGGGAAGAGGTGGGTGGGATGGGGTGCCTGTTCTTGGATCTGCATACATGTACATGTAATAATAATAATGAGTATTGTATAGGCGCTTTACCCAATTTCATGAATCAGCTCAAAGCGCCGTGAGCTGAACCCGACACGCACTCTCACGTGAATCACACCCATTCTCTCACACACTGGACATAAATACATCAAAATCACCTGGTGCGAAGGGTCAGCTCAGCTGTTTAAATTTCGGAATGTAGAATTGCATTTATTTTTCAAATTTGGTGGGCTGAACATTTCCAAAGCAGAGGGGGAGGAAGCCGGAGTACCCGGAGAGAACCCCCGACGATCGACCCGAATGAACAGTGCCACATACGAGAAGGAAAAATTCTTTGCCCCGAGTGGGACTCGAACCCCTGACCTCTCGCATTGGTGACAAGTCTCTGAACCACTAGACCACCGACCGCCCCCTGTAGGACCTGTTGAGCAAGTTGCCTGTTAACTGAACTACTTGTTGTTGTTGTTGTTGTTGTTCTTTTTCTTCTTCTTCTTCTTCTTCTTCTTCCATTCTTGAGCACTTTTTTTTTAACCTTTGTGCCTGATATTGCAACCTGCAGGGCTCTGTGGCATATGTACCGCAGCAGGCGTGGATACAGCACGCCAGTCTCCGGGGGAATGTTCTGTTTGGCAGAACTATGAACCAAGTGCTGTACGACAGATGTTTAAGTGCGTGTGCGCTCAGCCCTGACCTTGCCATCTTGCCTGGTGGGGACATGACAGAGATAGGCGAGAAGGTATCTTCACCAGTTTATTGCCTATCTAATCGTTAGCATTTCATGGAGAATGAATGTTATAGGATTCCAGTTGTGTTGTGCCAAGTAGGTAAGAAACATGGAATCATACTGCATCTGAAACTTTTGGCTAAATCACGCAACACTATCGGCCAGTTTATTCATAGTGAATTTGATGAAGGAATTTGATTTGGAGTCTGTAATTACTCTGTACTAACAGCTTTTTAAAATTTGCCGTACGTGCTGCTGAATTTATCCTGTTAATGCAACTGCACACATCTCTATGTCTTCGTGGAATTTTGACTAAATTTGAAATAAAAATTGAAACAAAGGGAAGATGATGATGGAGGGAACAACAACAACAAAAAATAATAGAAAAAAAAAAGGGGGGCCAAAAAACAAAAAAACAAAACCGAAAAACACCAAAAAAACAAAAACAAAAAGAACAAAAACAGAAAAAGAAAGAAAACAACAAAAACAAAAGCAAACCTTCCAAAACAGTCCCATTTGGACCCTCTTACTGATTCCCAAGAAAAAAAAAGAAAATGGAAAAAATAAAACCCACTTCTGTGTGTTAATGCTGTTATGTGGGCTTTTCTTTTTCTTTGTTTTATACTGCCTTTTTTTTTTCCTTTCAGGGTATAAACCTGAGTGGCGGTCAAAAACAGCGTGTCAGTCTGGCGCGAGCTGTGTACAGCGACAAAGACATTTACCTCCTTGATGATCCACTCAGTGCCGTGGACGTCCACGTTGGGATGCATATATTCGAGAACGTCGTTGGTCACAGTGGCATGCTGGCAGGCAAGGTAAAAATGTGTATCATATAGAAACTAAATGCATTCTCTTTTTTTTTGGGGGGGGGGGGGAGGGGGGGGGGCATTTCTTTTGTTTACAGACGGCCACCACCACTAGAAATGAATACAACAGTATAATATTGGACTGAACTTGCTAAAGGAGCCACAGATTGATAGGATGTCAGACTATCAGTATAGGCAAATGTTGATGATCAGCACTGCCATACATGCATAATGTAAAAGGTTAGGAATTAGCATACAACAGTACTGTAAGGGTAATACAGTAGAACCTCTTTTGGGTGATCACCCCTTTGGGAGACAACCTGCCTGTGCAGACCAATGTTACAATGATACTGGGTTGCACTTCTTCACTGTCTGAAGCTTCTTTTGGGTGACCACCTCTCTTTTAAGACCACTCTTATCTGACCACAGGAGTGGTCACCCAAAAGAAGTTTTACTGTAATAACAACTAAGAAACGCCTTCCAGCATAAAAACAAGACAAAAGGTCGAAATGTAGGCATCTGCTCAAAGAAAGACACCACCCTCCTGTTTACACCCTCCCCTCAGCCAGCCACCCACCCACCCACCCATTGGCTTTGAGGAGTGCTTGACATCGCCCCCCCCCCCACTTTTAGGTTTTTTCAGATTGGTTTTAGCTTCAAAGTGATTTGGGGCGGTCGGTGGCCTAGCGGTTAAGACTTAATCACCAATGCAAGAGGTCAGGTTCGAGTTCCACTTGGAGCGAAGAATTTTTCTTTGTGGTATGTGTCACTGTTCATTCAGGCTAACCGTTGGGGGTTCTCTCCGGGTACTCCGGCTTCCTCCCCCTCTGCTTTTGACATGTTCAGCCCACAAAATTAAAAAAAATAAATGCAATTCTAAAATTCCGAAACTTAAATTGCTGAGCTAGATCTTCACACCACGTGATTGTGTTAATGTCCAGTGTGAGAGAATGCGTGTGATTCACATGAGCGTGCATGTTGGGTATAGCTCGCGGCGCTTTGAGGCAAATGTTTGGGAAAAAGTGCCTATATTAGTACAATTATTATTATTATTATTTTCCGAATTTGGAAGTCTTTCCCACTTTCACGCTGTAAGTCATCAGTTTTGTGCACAGTAAAATCTTCATGGTAGTAGCTGTGTTTGGTACGATGTGCATGATTATGTATTGGTAGACTCGACTGTTGGTGACCCACGGGATCCAGTGGCTCCCTCTGGTGGACGTGGTTGTCATGGTGAAAAATGGCCACATAGTTGAGACAGGATCGTACAACCAACTTCTGACACACAACGGGCCGTTTGCGCAGTATCTCAAAAACTGCCTGATACAGGTTGACAGTGAGGAAGAGGAGGAAGATCCAGAGGGTAAGATACTTGCTGTTTTGCATACTGCAGAGGTCTGTTGTTGTTGTTGTTGTTGTTGTTGTTGTTGTTGCACTCACATCTGTGCCTCTGGACATGTTATAAAATTACAGAGTTTTTGGGGTTGTTTTTATTTTATTTTTTTTGCAAGTGACCTTGGTGTTTATTTGTTGTTTTGTTGTTGTTGTTGTTTTTTTGAGTTTTTGTTGTTGTTTGGGGGAGCTGGGGTGGCCGAATGGTAGAGCGTTGGACTTCCAATGCTTGGATCGCGAGTTCGAATCCCGGCTGGGGAAAATATTTGTGCTGGCTTTTTCATTGTTGCCCCGTCTTTGATATCACCCGTATGTGGTGGAAAAGGACGTTAAACTCCAAACACCCACCCTACCCTCAATTTTTTTTTTTGGGGGGGGGGGGGGGGGCGGGGGTGTGGCAACTGTGATGATGGCTGACGTTTATCATACACTTGTGTATTTTATCCCCAGGAGTGCTGTTGGTACACCTGGCAAAGTCACCAGTCTGCGCCTGTGTAATTTTGAAAGAAGGCTACTCCTATATATTACTTTGCTTTTTTTCTTGCATGCCATTTCCTGTAACAGTGCCCTGGCTAATCTTGTTTTTAAATCACATATAAATGATGTTCACTTTCCAGTGCACGAGCTCAAAATGCAGATGATGCAGCGCTTAGACTCCATACCTGATGGTGACGGGGAAAATAACAACAACAACAACAGTAATAAGCAGGGTTCTGCAACTGAGGGGGAAATTATCGCCAGGGACAAACTGCCCATCCTCGACCCAACTGACAGTATTGCCGAAACATCCACACAGCAACAGAGCCCTTCAGAGCGAATGCGTCTACTTTCCAACAAAAAGTGCTATGGAGGGTTAGAAGGACACACGGAAGAGGTCACTGCAAGTTCAAGGACAAAGGAGGAGCTTGCAGAAAACATAGCAGAAAAACGGCACATTCTGGTTGAAGAGGAGACAGTTGAAAACAAGCGGGTATGAATAACTTTTTAGACAACTTGCCAGTGCAAACTTTCAGTGAGTAACTATGAGTGCTCTACGTCCGAAAATAATAAGGAAACACAGAGCGAAAGTGTGAGTTATGACTTTCCGTAAGCCAATCAGTGGTTTACGAGTTGACAAAAGCACACTCCAGTTACGTCATCAATCAGAAAGTGCGTTATTTCAAACATTTACATGTAGAACTCAAACGTCACGACCAGTGCACAGTTATTTTGCTCGCTTTTGGGGGTGAATTTTTATTTTCCTAAAAAAAATGATTGCATAGAAAATTCTCAGCGCAGTATTTGCGAGTGCACTTTTGAATGTCAGTACTTGAGCACAAGCTTTTAATGATATTCTTGTCAACATCAAGCAATTTCAACTGCCCTATGCATCATTTCCTCACAAGTCAGTGCGCAGAATTTTGAGGGGGTATTGGGATAGGTATTGGGTGGTAGGATAGGTATTGGGTGGTCGGATAGGTATTGGGTGGTAGGATAGGTATTGGGTGGTAGGACAGGTATTGGGTGGCGCTGCACCGCGGCAATGCACTTCCCTCGGGGGAAGCAGCCCAAATTTCCCGAAAGGGATAATAAAGTATTAAAAAAATAATAATAATAAAACGTCACTAGTCACCCTACCAGAAAAATAAAATGTCGCAGAAAATGCAGTAGAGGTGAGAGTCTGAATGTCTGTGGTATAAACAGCTCGGCAGCTACACAAACAATCAAACCATCTCGGGGTAAGTCTTTCGCCGTAAACCACTGGAAGTTGGAACGAATCATGTAAACTCTATGTTCAAAATGAACCATCTTTCTGCGTCTCTTGTTATTGAACAGTGCTTTTGTTGTGCTGGAGTACTTGTAGAACTGCCCCTTGCAGTACTCTTAGACATGGCAAAACGTATGTCTGCTTTATTATTATTATTATTATTTTTTTTTTGCATCATTGACATGTCTAAAACACCCATTTCACATTTTTCGACCCTTTGCCCCAATTTTGTGTGTGGCCGTGTTGCAGGTGAAATGGAGTGTGTTTTGGGAGTTCGCAAAAGCCATCGGCATGGCTTTTTTTGTGGTGATCATCATCAGCTTTGCCCTGTATCATGCTGCGTTCGTCGTGTGTGACATCTTCCTCAGTAGGTGGACTGATGATGTAGAACTGCAGAACTTCACAGCCTTACCTGCAAACAGCTCCGAGAGGATGGACGCCAACAACTACTATTTGAAATATTATGGAGGATTTGGAATTTTGCAAGGTATTACAGCCAGGATAAATTGTTTTATATTAGTTTAACTTACCTGACATGATTGTATTTTGTGTAGTACTTCGTGCACATGCCCACACATATACACACGCACACACTGTCTCTCTCACTATTCTTTTTTCTCTCTCTCTCTCTCTCGCTCATATACGCATGCACATACACATATATATAGTTTTGTTTGATTTTATTTTATTTGCTATCTTTTAAGGTTTTATCTAGCTCATTCCAATCTATCCTTTTGTTTTGGGTTTTATCGCTGGTACTTGTTCTTGGTTTTTAATTGTCTCTGTCTCTCCCTTATTGTTTCTACTCAGTCGGTGTGTGTGTGTGTGTGTGTGTGTGTGTGTGTGTGTGTGTGTGTGTGTGTGTGCTCTTTTACTTTTTACTTGTACTTACGTAGTGTACACTTTTTTTCTTTTTATTTAACTTCGGTTTTAGAATGTAAGGTGCCTAGAGCTCACCTCCCGGGGATAGGCGCCCTATAAATATTATTATTATTATTATTATTATGATCTTAACTTTGTTAGCGCTTAGAGCTCGATGAGCACGAACGCTATATAAATATCCATTACTATTTACACTATTGTGACAAGTGTAATGTCATAACTGTGTGCCCTTAGAGCTCGATGAGCACGAACGCTCTATAAATATCCATTATAATTTACACTATTGTGACAAGTGTAATGTCATAACTGTGTGCCCTTTTTTTTGAGGTAATATTGATGCATTTTCGGATTACTAGGCCTTGTCAAGAACAGCGGAGTGTTGGGCAGATCTAACTAAAGGTTCATACCGGCCCCCGTAGTGTAGTGGTTAGCACTTCGGACTATGGGCCGGGAGACCCGGGTTCGAATCCCAGCCGAGGCAAGCGGGATTTTTCCTACCTAGGTCGGCTCCTACCCAGAGTGGGTGTGCTATGGGCCCAATGGGGAGGCTGTTGCCACACAGCCGAGCTTCACCCACTTCACGGGTGCGACTTTGGGGGTGCTTCCCTTAATATGACACGTCTTATGATGTGGATGATTACATGGCCGGCACCACAGGTGCCGTAGTTCCCGGGCCTGGTTAGGGCCGGGATATTTATGACAGGAAGCGTGGAATGCGGCCCTGTCCCGCAGTCCCAAACCACATGGATCTCCATAGCATCATCTTACCATCATCCTCATCTCCATCATCATGCATAATAAAAATTGCCCCAACTTCCGAGCCGTCCGTGGATTCCACCCATTACCTGGGAGGAACACCACTGGAGCCGGCAAAGAGTTGTGGCAGCAAAAAAAAACAAAAAAACCCCTAAAGGTTCATGCTGGTGAAGATGTTTAATTGCATGTGTTTCAGCCATCGCTATGATAGCATACAGTATGGTGTTGAATCTCCGCATGATCAGCGCATCACGAGCCTTCCACAGCCAAATGCTGGCCCGTATTTTGTGTGCCCCCATGTCCTTCTTCGACACCACCCCAGTGGGACGCATCGTCAACCGATTTTCTCAGGACATCAACACGATCGATGCCGAACTGCCGTTCAGCTTTTCAGGCACCATCGAGTCGTCACTTTTAGCGATGAGCACGGTGGTCGTGATCACCTACGGCACGTTGTGGTTCCTTGTGGCGCTTGTCCCGCTTGTGGCTCTCTACATACTGGTTCAGGTGGTTTGTTTTCCACTGTAGTACCGTAATAACCTTAACATTTCAACCATCCTTACTTTTCGACCACAGTACAAACTCTGGGAAAATTAGGTTAAAAAAAAAATCTCCTTACTTTTCAACCAGGCACCAAAAATCTGTACTGAAGTTTTCAACCAGGGCCCGCATGTAAAGTCGAGGTTAGGGATTTTAGCCCAGGTTTAACCCTTTCACTGCCGCAGTCGCAGGATATCATGAATCGCGCTGGTAGCCTTACTGTCAAATTAGTTTAAACTGTTATATTCAGACTTTTTAGTAGTTGGGGAAAAAACTCTTTGGATGCAGTATAGGTTCTGATTCCTCTTTACAGCATAGTGATGTGAAGAGATGTTATCAACGAGTGAATCTAAAAACGTGTCTGGCAGTAAAGGGGTTAATGTCTAACCTCGAACTAAACTAGCTCTAAGGTTAAATTTTCTGGGTTTTTTTTTTTGGGGGGGGGTTGTTTTGTTTTTTTAATCACAAAGCGGGTCCATTCCACCATGGTGCCTAAGCTGTTGTAGAAGGATTTTTTCTTCCTTTCTTCACTTCCTTTTTTTTTTTTTTTAATTCAGTTTTGTGTTTTGGTTTCTTTTGTCCTAGTCTGGGTTAGGCCCGTAGCCGTTGGTTAAGTTATCCTCGAGTTTTACATGCGGGCCCAGACCAGTAAAACTGTGAAGCAACCTGAAGATAATGCCAAATGTCCCGACAAAAATGAGACAAATTGATAAAACTGTGCCGATTTACCAGTCTGGAATTTAACTCTTTGACGACGGAGCGCAATTTCTGACCTACGATTTCCTATAGGAAATCGTGTGTCAGAAATTGCGCTCCGTCGTCAAAGAGTTAATCCCTCTGTTGATGCTGCCATTATTACATTGTTACCAGCCCCACAGGCGCACATGGTGTTCAGTGAAGATAGTTGGATATCGAAA
Source organism: Batillaria attramentaria (assembly GCA_018292915.2). Classification (NCBI taxonomy): domain Eukaryota; kingdom Metazoa; phylum Mollusca; class Gastropoda; family Batillariidae; genus Batillaria; species Batillaria attramentaria. The sequence continues at coordinate 888,086 of JACVVK020000262.1, forward strand.
CTGAAACAAATTTATTTATTTTATTTTTTTTTTGCTCCTTGGTTTTTGACCAGACCTTCAAATTCAAGAGTTTTCAGTGTTAGAAGCGGTCGAAAATTAAAGTTTTTACGGTATTTACTGAAATGAGAGGACCGGGGGATTTGGCTTTCGCTGATGTCACGTGGAAGTTTTTATAGTCCAGACGAGCAGCGAACATGGTGTATTGCGGTGTGTCTTGTTTGATGTGGCTACAACATGCATGTGCCCTAATTTTACCAGAGTGTGTTTTGACTTTGAGCTGTGTTCCATTGTTTGTTTGAACAAAAAACATCTCCGATGTGTCATGAGCCCTGTTGGTTAAGGTGTCCAGTTCGTTTCCTGAATGCCAGGTTTGAATCCCGTGGTGGGCAGGAATTTGGGAAGGGATTTTCCCTGATCAAATCGAGTCAAGTTCACGTGCAGACTCGTCTGTGTATACACACTCATGCATATATATTGTGTGAAACTTACATTTGGCAGGAGGTCCTTTCAGCACCAGGTCCCAAGAGTTTGGAATTCAGTTCCCCTACATGTCCGTCAGTCTCCATCTTTCACAGTTTGTAAAAACAAACTAAAAACCCACTTCTTCCAGTCAGCCTTCTCCCCCTCTTAGTTAATTAGCTGTGAAATGGTCTTTGTTGATTGCCCAACTCTATCCATCTGTAAATAGTTAATACCCATCCCCTTCCCCCCTTCCCCCCAGCTCATTTTATCGAGATCCCAGCTGTATGTTACGAAAGTGATGTGTGTGTGTGTGTGTGTGTGTGTGTGTGTGTGTTCCTCTGTGTGTGTGTGTCTGTGTGTGTGTGTGTTCCTCTGTGTGTGTGTGTGTGTGTGTGTGTGTGTGTGTGTGTGTGTGTGTGTTCCTCTGTGTGTGTGTGTGTGTGTGTGTGTGTGTGTGTGTGTGTGTGTGTGTGTTCCTCTGTGTGTGTGTGTGTGTGTGTGTAATTGTAACTGTAGAGCACTCTGAGCCAGCATCTGCTGGGATACTGCGCTATATAAAAGCAATTTATTATTACATGTATTATATTAAAGTGTGTACATTAATGATCAGTGCATGTTGGTTTCAGAGGTTCTACATTCCAGCATCAAGACAGCTGAAGAGGCTGGAATCAAAATCGCGCTCTCCTATCTACAGTTATTTCAGTGAGGCATTGGTAGGCGCCAGCGTTATCCGTGCATTTGGAGTGCAAGGCAGATTTATCGACGAGCTTGAGGACAGAGTGGACGGAAATTCTCGCTTTCGTTTCCACAACTACTGTGCAAACAGGTATATATTGTAGCAGGACTAGGAGTACATGGGAAGCGTCTGAAAATCGTATCTTTCACACAGGAGCGTCAATTTTTCTGAACGCTCCAGATTTCCAGCATGAGGACTTTTGAAAATTCAGTATTCCAGATTGAGACAACTTTCGAAATTTAAATTTTTCCAGATTGACAAAATCAGCAAGTGACAAGTTCCAGATTATGGGATGACCACCGAAAGTATTTGTAACGCCATATGTAAGGCGTAGCCTGTCTTGAGACTGGGAATACTCTCTCTTGATGAAGAATCATTGTTTAACTGCAGAGTATTTGCGGTTACACTGATGATTGTGAGATCAGAGATGCAGGCACGCATGCAAGCACAGAGAAGCAAAATTTGAAATCCGCAGTTACACCAACCAGTGCCAATGAACATATTATAGTGCATGGATGACTATGGCCATAGGGCAGCGTAAAAGTTATGTCACATCTGGCAGTACAATAGAAGTGTTAGAGAAGACACAGCTGCGGCACCATTTTGTTAAAATGGTGGGTGGTGGTCTAATGGTTAAGGGACTTGTCACCAGTGCGAGTGGTCAGGGGTTCGAGTCCCACTCGGGGCAAAACTCCTTCTCGTATGTGGCACCGTTCATTCAGGCCAATCGTCAGGGGGTTCTCTCTGGGTACTCCGGCTTCCTCCTTCTCTGCTTTGGAAATGTTCAGCCCACCGAATTTGAAATTTAATAAATGGAATGCTAAATTCTGAAATTTAAATAGCTGATTTGCACCACGTGATTGCAATGTGTTTATGTCCATTGTGTGTGAGAGAATGCGTGTGATTCACGTGAGCGTGCTTGTTGGGTTCAGTTCCCGGTGCTTTGAGTCGATTCATGAAATTGGGTAGAGCTCCTATACAATACTCATTATTATTTTTATTATTATTAAAAGTTTTTCGGAAGATTGCTCACCAAAGAAAGTGATGCATTTCATGTGCTAGTACACATCTCAGAACAGCTAGTAACTAAACATCTTTATCCAGGTGGCTTGGATTTCGACTTGACTTCCTGGGTGCACTGTCAGTTTTGACAACAGCAATTGCAGCTGTCGCTTTGCGACACTCCATGCCACCGGGGGTTGCGGGTTTGGCTATAACCTATGCCATGAGTGTGAGTCCCTTTTTTTTTTTTTTTTTTTTTAAATTGTACAGTTTTGTCCGCAGTTTAATTGCTGCCAATTATGCATAAGAATTCTTTAACATTTAGCAGGCTTTGGAACTGTCAATCATTTGGCAATTTTCAGTCAAATTTCCTTACCTTTCAGCCAAAAAATCCAAGTTTCAGCCGAAAAAAGGAAGGGGGAAAAGGTTGCACACATAATCATGCATCAGTAAACCAGTAAAGAGTAACTGACTCAAGGTCAAGGTCATTACAGCTGTCTGTTGTGAAATTTTACATTACCATTTGTACAGAAACTACAAACACTAGAGCTATCAAACTTGGCATAATGATAGTCACTGATAAGCTTTTCATTTACAGATCTCATTTGAATGACAATGACCAAAGGTCAAGGTCACAGACGCTGTCCTGGGAAAACTGTTATATTAAATTGCCATATACATATGCCGTTTTCTTAGGAACTATGAACACAAGAGACACCTTACTTCAGGAAAGCTAAAGATAAGAGCTTTACAAACATGCTCTTTTGAATGACCTTGACCCATCTCACAAGTGAGCCAAGGAGGCTTTGCTCCTCTAGTTTTTTTGTTTGTTTTTTTTGCTGCCCCAACTCTTTGCCAGCTCCAGTGGTGTTCCTCCTAGGTAATGGGTGGAATCCATGGAGGGCTCGGAAGCTTGGGCAGTTTTTATTATGCATGATGATGGAGATGAGGATGATGGTGAGATGATGCTTTGGAGGCCCGTGTGGTTTGGGACTGCGGGACAGGGCCGCATTCCATGCTTCCTGTCATAAATATCCTGGCGTTAATCGGACCTGGGAACTACGGCACATGCGGTGCCAGCCGTGTAATCATCCACATCATAAGATGTGTCATATTAAGGGAAGCATCCCCAAAGTTGTACCCGTGAAGTGGGTGAATCTCAGCTGTGTGGCAACAGCCTCCCCATTGGGCCCATAGCACACCCGCTCTGGGTAGGAGCCGACCTAGGTAAAAAAAAAAAAAAAAATTCCGCTTGCCTCGGCTGGGACTCGAACCCTGGTCTCCCGGTCCATGGTTCGAAGGGCTAACCACTACACTACGGGGGCTGTTTTTAACACTGTAAACAGTTCTGGTCAGTGTGAACTGGGAACAGTTCACTCACATCCCTTGAAGTTCCTCCCTGTTTGTATGACGACTCTGGTTTGCAGATAACAGGCAGCTTGTATCTCTATATCCTGCGCTCCGGGGAGCTTGAGACGGACCTTGTTGGCCTTGAGCGAGTGATGGAGTACATCAATATTGATGGCGAGGTCAGTCGTGCTGATGTGCTGATCTGTACTGCGTATTAAACAATGAGTAATGTGCATGTTCATTTCAGGTGACTGCAGTACTGAACTTCTTCGTTGACTCGATGAGTAACCTTGAGCTCCATGTGATCAGTATAGAGAGGGTGCAAGAGTACATGAACATGGCGATCGAGGTGAGAGGTCGCACCCTCTTTTTTGTTGTTGTTTTTTTTTTGTTTGTTTATTGACTTAGGCTCATGTCACATGGCCATGGGAGACACTTTTATCCAAACAAACTTCGAACTTGACCAAACACGGCGTCCGTGTTCCTGGTGTGACATACAGCCACAACATGTCTTTGCGCTAATTTTTCGGACTTGTGTGCGAGCTGTGTGTGCGTGTATGCAGACCGAAAGGTCTCCCACGTTACATGAGCCTAACTAACTTCTTCGTCTACTTGGTTTTGACTTTTTGCCTTTTTTTTTGTTGTTGTTGGTTTGGTTTTTTTATTTTTTATGTTTTTCAGTTGTTTGTGGTTGGGTTTTTTGTTTGTTTGTTTGTTTGTTTGTTCATTTGTTTGGTGTTTTTGGTCCTGTGTTTGTTTTGGTTTTGGTTTTTTCCCACGTTAACTTTTCTTGCAGTTGGAGCTCTTTGGCTTGGAATTGTTTTTGTTTTGACTTTCTTGTTTATTTAGTACGATGTATTTGTTTTTGTTTTGTGTTTGTAACTTTCTTTGTAGCATTTCCTGTCCAATTATTATTATTATCCTTTTTGTTTTTTGTTAACTCACTCTCTACTGAGTGATTCTTTTGTTGCGATCCTCAGAGTACTGGCCATTTGTATTAATTTTTATTAGCGAAAAAAAAAATCAGAAAAAAATAACAACACAATTAATTGAAATTTTTAGACAGTGCTGTTAACATATACATGTAATTGCAATTCTCAGCAAAATTTCAAGCATGTAACCCTTTGAATTGCCAGTAAAGATAGACAGGTAAAATACCACCTTATTCTATTACATGTACCCGAATAGAACATTACATGTACCCGAATAGAACATTACATGTACCCGAATAGAACATTACATGTACCTGAATAGAACATAGTCCACTCACAGTCTACTCAATGTCCAACATCACCTACAGTGTATTATCCACAGACTAACACTCACTCCCTACTGATCACCGCAATCCCGGTGCTGGTTTGCAAAGTACTTGCATACTGATCATCGCAATCCTGGTTGTTTTGTGCTGAAAAAAGCTGAACCGGGATTGCGGTGATCAAGCACTTCACTTTCCATCATGGGGATCTCAGTAATTAGCAGAGTGAATTAATTAATTTTGCTGCCCCAACTCTTTGCCAGCTCCTGTGGTGTTCCTCCCAGGTCATGGGTGGAACCCACGGAGGACTCGGAAGCTGGGACAATTTTTATTACGCATGATGATGGAGATGATGATGATAGTAAGATGATGCTATGGAGGTCCATGTGGTTTGGGACTGCGGGACAGGGCCGCATTCCACGCTTCCTGTCATAAATATCCCGGCATTAATCCAGGCCCGGGAACTACGGTACCTGCGGTGCCGGCCGTGTAATCATCCACATCATAAGACGTGTCATACCAAGGGAAGCACCCCCAAAGTCGCACCCGTGAAGTGGGTGAAGCTCGGCTGTGTGGCAACAGCCTCCCCATTGGGCCCATAGCACACCCGCTCTGGGTAGGAGCCGACCTAGGTAGGAAAAATCCCGCTTGCCTCGGCTGGGACTCGAACCCGGGTCTCCCGGTCCATAGTCCGAAGTGCTAACCACTACACTATGGGGGCCGGTGAGAGTGAATTAATTTAATTTTCTGCAGTGAATATGTCATGCACACAACACAAAAAATGCTGCACATCTACACTGGTACATATGTTCACCCTCAGCACAGATTTTGCTGTTTTGACAGTTAAGAGTATAGAGAAGTGACAATCTGACAAATAAACAGGGAAGCCGGGATAGCCGAATGGTAGAGCGTTGGACTATCAGTGCTCGGGCCATGAGTTCGAATCCTGGCTAGGGCCAAATATTTGTGCTGGCCTTTTTCTCGTTGCCCCGTCTTTGATGTCAACCATTCGTGGTGGAAAAGGATGTTAAAAACTCTTCCCCACCCACCCACCATCACCCACCCACCTGCTGAATAAGCAAAATTAAGAAATGTGTGCTGTTTGTTGCCATAGGCTCCGTGGCACATTCCTAAGCGCAAGCCGCCGAAATCATGGCCAGGAAACGGGGAAATCGGGGTCAACGGCCTTTCCCTTCGCTACAGGGAGGGACTTGACCTTGTGCTGAAGGACGTAACATTCCACGTTTCTAGCGGAGAGAAGGTCGGTTGGCTGGCGGTTAATTGAGAACTCTTTTTTTTTTTCATTTTATTTTATTTCATTTTGATGGAAAGGGTTGCTTCAGACTGTTCTATTGTGACATCTCCTCGCCTTTTTTTAAATATTTCTTGGAGAGAAACCCATGCTTTATGGGTCAGCACTGACTGCTAAATCAGATGTGCTATACCTACTGAACAATTACATAACTTTAAGCTTGTAGAGCTATGGCATCTAAGGATGTAGAAAAATATTAATACAGTTTGAATAATTAAGATGTAGAAACGGAAACGGTAATGACTACGAAGTGGTTACAAGTTAAGCAACATAAAAGGGACAGAAACCACTTAACTTTGACAAAGGACGGCACAGGTCGACGTTTCGGCTTTCGCCTTCTTCAGGACATAAACAAATCTCTTTGTTTATGTAAGACTAAGAGAGAGATTTGTTTATGTCCTGAAGAAGGCAAAAGCCGAAACGTCGACCTGTGCCGTCCTTTGTCAAAGTTAAGTGGTTTCTGTCCCTTTTATGTCGCTTTTATTTAATTAAGATGTGTTAAAAATGGAGCAAAACAAACAGAAATCAAGCAAGACCCAAAACAGGAGGATAATACAGGTACCATCACAATATCCACTAAATTAATTTTAGTTCCGTCTCACTCACAGGTAGGTATTGTTGGAAGAACAGGAGCAGGCAAGTCGTCCTTGACCTTGGCTCTCTTCCGACTGGTAGAACTCGCCGGGGGCAAAGTACACATCGATTACCTTGACACGTCCGTGCTTGGCCTTCATCACCTGAGGCCCAAGTTGGCCATTCTGCCACAGGTGAGTCACTTTTTTTTTCTTTCTTTTAATTTTGTGAAAACAGCTCACGTGACAGGCAAGCAAGGTCAGTGCCTTGTTTGACATACATATGCCCACAAAAAGGATTCTCACATTGTCTGTTCTAGGGTAGGTTCTTTTCTTAGCATGCTGTAATGTCCCTAGATTTGACTGTTGGTTGTTTTCCAAATTCGAATAGAAATAGTGGGTATACATGTAGTGTGTTTAAAAATTCAGTTGCCAACAATTTTCGGCAAAAAATTTTTATTGAGTCATTTTCTTCATTCATTCCGTTTCTTCTTGGCGTAAGTGAAACTAAAGTTGACATTTTCACTGCTGGTTTGTAAACCTTGCAAGACCTTTTCAAAGACCATAACCGGGGCGGTCGGTGGTCTAGTGGTTAAGAGACTTGTCACCAATGCGAGAGGTCAGGGGTTCGAGCCCCACTCGGGGCAAAGAATTTTTCCTTCTCGTATGTGGCACCGTTCATTCGGGCCGATCGTCGGGGGTTCTCTCTGGGTACTCCGGCTTCCTCCCCCTCTGCTTTGGAAATGTTCAGCCCACCAAGTTTGAAAAATAAATGCATATCTAAATTCCGAAATTTAAATAGCTGAGCTGACCCTTCGCACCACGTGATTGTAATACGTTTATGTCCTATGTGTGAGAGAATGCGTGTGATTCACGTGAGCGTGCGTGTTGGGTTTAGCTCGTGGCGCTTTGAGCCAAAATATTTGGGATAAAGCGCCTATATTAATGCGATTATTATTATTATAACAGTTGGGATTTGCAGAACAATACTTTGGCATCATTCACTGATGTCATTGTTTCTCAGTGTCTCATGAAGGTTTTAGGAGCACACCTGAATTACTGAGTGTGATTACCTTTTACGTCATTATCATTTGGGGCTTTCCCGAGGTGTATTTAGGCCGATTTTGACCCTTTACTGTAAAGGGTCAAAAACATATTTTCAGTTCACATTTTCACTAAAGATTTCACATACGTGCCGAGACAAAATGGAGAAACAGAGCTCTGACTGTAATGGAAAAAATTATTTGGCTAGGCCAGGATCAATTTTCTCTTTGATAGGTGTACAAAAGTGGCTCAATAAAGAGTTATTCCCCCCCCCCCCCCCAAAAAAAAAAAAGAGAGAAAAAAGTTGGAGACCGAGTTACAAAACACACTATACGTGCTCTCCAACCTTTCTTGCCCCATGAAAGCGGACCGCGTGCGGTGCCTTTGCGGAACATAGTCTTGTTGATAGAACTTGCGTTTACAGCAGGAGATACCATCGTTACTTCATGTGCATGTAAATCCTTATGTTTGTATATGTGTGAGAGAGAGTACCGTAGTCAGTAGTCTTTGTATTATTCTTGGACATCCAAGACGTGTACATATGGTCTAGAGCTTATTAAACAAAAACAAAACCAAAAAAAAATGTAATGTTTAATAAAACTTGATGATGCTTCCAGGATCCATTCATTTTTGGTGGCTCTCTGCGGATGAACCTCGACCCATTTTCACGGTTCACTGACGAGGAGATTTGGGCAGCACTTGAACACGCGCACCTGAAATCTTTTGTCAGCAGTCTGCCTGATGGGCTGGAGTATGAGTGTGGGGAAGGAGGAGATAACCTTAGGTAAGTTGCGTTCTATAAAAGTTAACATGTCAGACCTAAATCATGTTTTCCTTGTTGATTGATACGACTGATGAGCGATTATGTATCTAGGAAGTGTACTTAGCCTGGTGCAAGGGTGTCAACAGTGGCAACTAGTAACATTCAATTGCTCGATCATATTTTCTAGATGGTAAATAGTACAGTCACACAGGGTTGCCACTTGTGACGTTACAACAGTTATGAGATGAAGACTCTGAGTTCAGGTATCAAGATTCAAGATTTTATTTTCCTTTTTCCCCTTTTGGGGTATGGAGGATACCCCCCCCCCCCAAAAAAAAAAACAAAAAACAAAAAAAACAAAAAACAAAAAACAAAAACAACAACCAAGACCACATATTAAGTATACACGGAACGATACGACAAGATATATGTACAACATACACAAAATCTATACACAGGAAAGCGCAACCATCTATGATACCTCTGAAACAGCTCACACACACACACACACACACACACACACACACTCACTATATCGTCCTACTCGCTTTCAAAAATTTTGCTAGAGCATGGGCAACTTTTTTGGATTTTGATCCCAACAGTTTACAAAGATTGTACGTCGATTTGACTCTAAGGAAACCAAGTGGTATGTGCTTGTTGGGCTCCTCTTGAAACGCCGGACATTCTAGAATTAAGTGAAAATCAATGTGTACAAAAGCCAGGGACATTAAGACGTGGCTGAATTATCATTTTAAGTTTGAGACTTTTTCTAGTAGTCTCTCAACGTTTCGAGACTTTTCTTTTGAAGTTGATGCATGATCTGATTACAGTGTGGGTCAGCGTCAGCTGCTGTGCTTGGCTCGAACTCTCTTACACAAAACGCGGATTCTTGTCCTGGACGAGGCTACTGCTGCAGTCGACATGGAAACAGATGACCTCATTCAGCAGACGCTGCGGACAGAATTCGCGGACTGCTCCGTGTTGACCATCGCTCACCGACTTCACACTGTCATGGACTATGACAAGTGAGAAATAACCTACCGTAAAAACCTTAACTTTTTGACCGCTTTTACACTGAAAAATCTTGAATTTGAAAGTCTGGTCAAAAACCAAGGAGCAAAAAAAAAATTTGTTTCCGTTTCGATGTCCAGCCATCTTCACTGAACACCATGTGTACCGGGGTGAGGATCCACGAGACTCCATTTCATACATCTTCCTACAGTTACAAACATTACGTTGATCTCTTTAGGCTCTTAACAAACCAAGAATATGTGCATAGCAGCTCTGATCCCGGCTTTTATATCCGTAAGCTTGATACTGGTACAAGTACTTACCCCTGAGGAAGGTTACAAGGCTAAATTGTTACAGTGGTGTTGGCGGTTTTTTTTTAACAGAATCCTGGTGCTGGACAAGGGGAGAGTTTCGGCCTTTGATTCTCCACAGCGCCTTCTTGAGGACACCTCCAGCATTTTCTACGATATGGTTCACAGTGCTGGCTTAGTGCAGCAGTCAGCGCAAAGGTCAGCAACCCCACCTTCAGAATAACAGGAAGATGCCTTTCCTTTTGTGGGCAACCCACTTCCAGTTCTGCAGCGCCACAGTGAAGGGAAGGAACTGACACAGACTTGTAAGATACGAACCAGGACAGTTACTTCCCCTATTGGTATCTGATTTTCCGCCTGTTACTGTGTACTTGTTTGGAGTGTGAAAAGGGTCTGTTAAATGTAATGGGAGAGATCAAGGTGAGTGTTATATTGGTGGGCGGGGGGGGGACCTCTAAGCATCACGAACTATGTGCTCTGTAACTGGAGCATGGGCAACACAGCAGTTCCGCACAATGACACAGATGTTGATGAAACTTGTGCAATTATTTAGGCATCAGATGATTTTGTTGTTTTGGTTTGGCATAGGCATATATATATGCATGTTCATGAAGTTGAACAGATGAATTGTATGGTCAATTTGGTGTATTAACTATTCTGCACATGCAGATGACAGCAGAAGTTGTGACAAGTATCAGTGTGCTTGAATGGGAGGGTGGGTGGGTGTTCGGGAGTTTAACGTTCTTTTTCACCACATATGGGTCATATCAAAGATGGGGCAACGAGAAAAAAGCCAGCACAAATATTTGGCCCTAGCCAGGATTCGAAATCACGACCCGAGCATTGAAAGTCCAGCGTTCTACCATTCGGACACCCCAGCTTCCCATCAGTGCTTGAGCTACCTCGCTAGTTCCCAATGATGTTCACATGTTGCGTTGAGTGGAATTCATTTCTGTTGCAGTTAAACTGCCCATACACACACACACTCTTTTCTGTAAAAATAAAACAGCAACCCTCCAACAAGGACGTGTTTTTCTTTTACTCGCACACCGACACAGAAACCTGTGGCATGTAAAAGTGAATTAATTACAGGAGATGAAACCATATATGTCAGGACAAAATCTTAGTCCTGTTGTATATATAACGGTAATGTCCCTAGTCTCTGTTTTCACATTATGCACAAAGCAGTTGTTGCACTCTTTTGAACCACTGAATCCACTTATTAACCTTCCGGCTACGTCGTGGGTAAAAAGTTGCACACACATTGCTTTAGATGAACATATCTCGGTCAATATTTAGGTCACACCTTTGAAATTTCATGACTTTGTCAATAAATGGTTTGACTATGTTCATGCCAAAAATTGTGTTGTTTAACTTGTAATTAGCAGAGTAATTAAACAATAAATAAGAATAAGTTGTGAATTGCCTATATAAAAACCATGGGTAATTTGTTTCCCACGATGTAGGACTAGGAATAAGCTACAATCTGCCTATATAAAACCATGGGTAATTTGTTTCCCTACATGTGTTATAAACCTAGCACGGTAACATTCAGTCCCACCAAGACTGTAAGTTACATGCGTGTGTGTGTGTGAGTAAAGCTGTGATAATGAACCTCATTGTTACTGTGGCCTGGACGTTTTGCATCTGGCACACTTAGCCTTTACATATTGCGTGCGAGTGTTGGTATTGTGTATTGTCGTTTTAGTTTCCAACTGAACAGATGCTGTAATTTCTCATCAGGGATTATGAATATACTGTCTTATATTTTCCTTTATCCTCTACAGGGTATTTGGTTTACTTGTATAAAAAATTTACGAATCCTCAAAATCGTACAACTTGCAAACACTTTTGTATTGTGGCACCGGTAAATTCCAAGTGTATGCACACATACAGGGGGGGGTTCTAGTTCTACTTATACTCATTTATACTGATAGCCTAGGTTAAGGCTACCAGTGCACTCATATACTGGACATTCAATGACAAACTTCTTGTTCATGTTTTGTGGAGAAGTTTGGTCTGTTGTTAATTAACCTGCTAACAAATAAAATCAAAGTCCAAGCCTTGTTCTGAGATTTAAGCTGTTTACATTTTATCATCTTTCATTCTGTTTTGAATAAACTTGATTCAAGTAATTTTAGTCATTTTGTTGTGTATATATCATATGTATGTCTGAAACTTCAGGAGGGCTGGTAACAACAAAGGCTAAGGTGATATCTTTAAAAGATTCTCTCTCTCTCTCTCTCACACACACACACACTTCAGCTTACAAAATCCAATCATTCATACAAGTGCACAAACATTTCCACACACATTACATACAAATAATCCCTAAGCACCACATCTACGCTCTCTCTACGACTCCTGCTGCACGAATGGATTTGCGATGGCCTCCATGCCGTCTGCAGGGCAGATGAGAACGACAGACGTACCCCGACACACAACCAGCCCCAAGTGACGCGTGTCCTCAGTAAGCTTCAGTGGATCATCTGGATCTGAAAATCAACAGAATGGTACTGTCATACACTTTCACAACTGAAACAGTTCAATCTCAGTCTACCAAAATGTTGGCATAATATGATACACCTCTATGCTATCTCTTACATGAACACTTATAGCCTCAATATGTATGACAGGCCTACAACATTGTGAATGTGTGGAAACTTTTCATCACATATTCAGTGATCGCGTTAACCGGCAAGTACCGGTAAAATACCGTTTGCAAAACCACAATACCGGAAAATTTAGAGCTGTCGGTCCCAGGGACCGGCTGGGACCGGTAAACACTGTGGCCTCTGATAGGGGAGGAAGTGGGGGAGGATCCCAGTTTCAGCGAACGTTAATCACTGTCACAATAGTTTGTTCCCCACTGGCCAGGGCTTCTTTGTTCTTGCGATGGACTCGCTGCTGCCTTTACCTCTTATACCGATCCAGTGTTGCGACACTGTGATTGTGTTGAGGTCGATTTGCAGTGTAATTCTTATCACTGGTTTTAATTCTCGTGGGACCGGTTCTGACACAGGTTGTTGAGTGACAGTGTGGGGCAGTCGCTGATGGGACCGGTTTTCAAAATTCCTAGCACGATCACTGCATATTGTCCACTGTGGGCTGGCACTGAGCCAACAGAAGGATGCACATGATGCAAGTAAGTTTAAAATAGAGTATACCGGTGCACTCATAAGCGAAACAGTCCCTAAACATAAGCAGTGATCGTGCTAGGAATTTTGAAAACTGGTCCCATCAGCGACTACCCCATACTGTCACTCAACAACCTGTGTCAGAACCGGTCCCACGGGAATTAAAACCAGTGATAAGAATTACACTGCAAATCGACCTAAACACAATCACAGTGTCGCAACACTGTATCGGTATGAGAGGTAAAGATAGCAGCGAGTCCATCGCAAGAACAAAGAAGCCCTGGCCAGTGGGGAACAAACTATTGTGACAGTGATTAATGTTCGCTGAAATTGGTACCCCCCCCCCCCCCCCCCCCCCCCATCAGAGGCCACAGTGTTAACCAGTCCCAGCAAATTACGACCGGTCCCTGGGACTGGCAGCTCCAAATTTTTCCGGTATTCTGGTTTTGCAAACGGTATTTTACCGGTTATTACCAGTTAACGCGATCACTGGAAAGGTAGCTTCTTAGAGGCCTTGTAAGCATGGAAACTGCATGTTCAGATCCCTGTGAACTGAAATTGATCCAGTATACTAACCCTGCACTTCGTCCTTTTCCCTGCTTAGCTAGCGCCAACTCGCATGGAAAGTACAGACAGAAAATGTACACTGTCATAAACATGCTGTTACAATTTACAGTGACCATTTCAGCCTTCACTTAGCTTAAGCGGCTCTAACTTGAGTGGCTTGAAGCAAATCAAATAGGGAACCATGTGTTCTTTACAGACTCACCTCGTAAGAATTCTGTCGTCCCATCCAGTACTAGATTCAACAGGGGGTCAAATCCCTTCAGTATGCCAGTGGCTGCCGTGGAAAACACACACAAACATGTAACTTTATACATTTTAAACTACTTAAAGCCTTAAAACATCTTTGTGTATGCTGCAAGGTAACCCTGCATATTGTCAAATGCAAACACACCTTAAGTTTCGTACTAGTTCACATGGTTCCTGTTTAAGGCAATAGATTAATGGAGATTTAATTACCAATTTATTTTGGAACCCTACAATTGTTCAGCTGACTTACTGCAAACATAAAGCTATCAAAGACCGTGGTATAGCGTGCTATAAAGGTTTCACCTGTGGAATTAAATAATACAGTATCCACAGGGATTATGAAAAGACTCGTCCGACAGCCCACAGACTAGTGAAAATACCGTCGGACTAGTTAAATTGTTTTACCACTGGCCCGCCGGACTAGTTGAGATTACGAGGCAAAGCTTGCTCTATTTTCACAGATCTAGCTGAATGCACAAGGTACTGTCAGCGAGCCCCTCTCTCTCTCTCAGTTTCTGTTGTGACGGTGGGGTGAGAGTAACTATTTTTAGCGCGAGCCACTCGCTACAACTCTCCGTAAAAACCTCAGTGAGTGCAGAGTGATTTCTCCCCGCGTCTCTCTCTCTCTCTCTCTCTCTGACAAAATGTATTTTTGGGCTAGTGGAAATGGTTTCGGGCTAGTTGGTTTTAAATCTTGCTAGCCCGAAGGACTAGCAAGATTTTTCAGCTTTCATAACCCCTGATCCAGCGACATACATAGTCTCACATAATAAGATTAATTAATACATGTATAAGATTATGCATGTGTCTGCAGTATCTTATCATGCTAGCAATTTTGCCAGGCAGTATCCTCGTTTGAGGCTGCCTTCATCAGAAAATCAAACCGCTATCAACAAAAACATAATCAGTTAACACCTCCCCCCCACTACTTTGTCCACTCCGCATTATCGATTGCACTACAGACTGCACACACTGACAACCTTGACACCGCACATTACGCGATGTGCAGCTGAAAGCGGAACAGTTGCAGTGCAGCCACAGTGACAGAGTGACATCCTTTTATGGTTTGGAGACAAGGAGGGGGAGAAATAAAAATTGAGAAACACAAATTATGCAGTTTTCCTGAGTCGGTTTTGTTTTATTCCAACCGATACATTTGAGCGACAGCACTATATGTTTTTTTTTTTCTGGTATTTCCATAAATTGCATATATATATACCAGTAATTCACCGGCTAGCGCAGGTTAGCGCGTTCTCTCACTCTGTAATGTGCTGTACCTTCTCTTCCACCGCTGAACTTCACTCGAATCTGCTTGTCAAGGTATTTGGCTAAATCAAGGATGCTTTCCTTCTTCTTCCTTTCTTTGTCTTTGTCCTTGTCCACAGCTTGCTGAAAACCAGTGTAAGACAGTATGATAATGATTACGAAGCTGAAATGCAGTATGATGTCAAGGCAAGAATCTGAAACACGCTGACAGCGTGACTAGTTTTTCTAAAACACCCACAAGACCGACGACATCTGAACCTGCATGAAAGCATTCCCAAGACAATCGTTTCTGTGGAAAGGAAACTAATAAACTGTAAAAACATGCCTGCGCTGGCTTTGGCTGCAGAGACATGTCGAGTATTTGCACCAGACAACGGTCTTTGCCTTTTAGTTAGACACACTCGCTCATCGCGCGTTTCTCCGCTTCCGGTCGGTGCAGTTGTTCCCCTTGCTTTGTTAGCTACATGTAGTTATTTCCACGATTGAGAGACAGTTCCATTGCAGCACGAAACGGTTTCGAGCAGTTCTCTTGTACCAAGGAATTGTTTCCTTTGTCTGTATAAATGGTTCTATTTTGGTAACAGGCCCATCACATTGGGACGGACGTTGGTCTAATAGTCAGACTTCGCAAGTGTACTACTCAACAGCCGGCACCACTGGCAATCAATCAGTGTCACGGCAATGAAGTGTGGGTTCAAGCCCAGAATATGTTACACCAGTTTTTCTGGCCTACTGGGCTGCTCATCGGGGGTTTATCTCTGGGTTAGCCGGCTTTTCTCCCCAAGCAAAAAAAAAAAAAAAAAATCACAAAACTACAGGATAGGTAGGTTGAGTGGCGCTGCATCAGTGCAACACTGGGGGAAGCAGCCGGAACTTCCTGAAAGGAACATAAAGTAGAAGACACCCCCCCCCCCTCCCCAATACAAACAAACACACAGTCCAGGATACATCGAAATCAGAGGCTCCCCAGTCTGTGACTGAACTGAATCGTGTTCACCTTGACTGTTCACATGTTCCTTTAGAATAGGGGAGCCGGGGTGGTCAAATGGTAGAGCATTGGACTTCTGATGCTTGGGTTGTGAGTTCGATCCTGGCTGGGGCCAAATATTTGTGCTGGCTTTTTCATCGTTGCCCCCGTCTTTTATATCACCCTATGTGGTGGAAAAGGACGTTAAACCCCCAAACACCCCGCCCTCCCCCCCCCCTCTCCCCCCAACTCTTTAACCTGCCCATTAGGGCCGTCTCCAATCTCTCTTGTGTGGGGATGTTAACTCCTATAGGAAATCGCTGGTTAGAAATTGTGCTTCGTCATCAAAGAGTTAACCCCGGGCTTATCTATACCTACTCGATCAGTTCATTCATAATTATTTCCCCAGTGTGGTGCTGACCACATCATACTTTAATCAATGGTGCCTCAACACCTCCCTCTTTAAATTGTTACTAAACACAAACTGCAAAGACACATGATCTGAACTGGTAGAAATATTACCAAGGCTCTAACCAGACCATAACATTTTTCCTGTAATAATAAATAATAATAATAATAATGAATACAATTTATATTGTGCCTATCTGTTTTCTACGTAACACTCTTTGCGCTCACTTGCATATACACACATATTTCTGTAAAAGAAAGGGTCTCATATTGTCTGCTTTACTTCACTGCCCTGATTCGCAGAATCTGTTGTCACAGATGACTACTGGTGGTCGGTGAACCAGGAAATGGTCAGCTGACAGCTCCACTACTCGTTACGGGTCCCAAAGGAGTGAGTCACATGACAACGGCAGGGAGTTTTGATAGCCCTCTTTCGGGGAAATAGAAAAAAATCGGTTTTTATCGCCCGACCGGTCGGGTAAATAGCCGTGACTCTGAAACACTCTTTTCTCTGTGCAAATTTTATCCCTTTCTGTCGGTCGAATTTGGCCCAGTAACATTTGTGTAAGCACAGAAATAAACTTGAAAGGTGGCGATATGTTGTGTGCATTTTGCGTGAGCAGCCTTCAGAAATGAATTGTCCGACTTCGAATTTTCATCCCACTTCCGGTCTACACCTGATGGACGGCTGGGGGAGCAAAATGAGGTGTGTCAAACTAACTGCTTGGTCTAGTGACTTTTTATGCGGTGTGTGTACTTCTCTTTTAGAAAAGTTGTTGAAAATGTGTTCTGTTACCATGGTTCTTTGCCTAGAATTGACCGACTATTGTGTTTTGCTGTCCTGTGCAACATGTGTTGATGAATCATAACATAGCCGTCCGGCTGTCGTCTGCGTGCGTCTCGCCCGCGCTTTTCAGTGACGATCTCGATTCACGTGTTACAGCATATTAATCCCTTTTCAGATCTCACGATTCGTGTGGTTACCGGCTTCCTTCAACGATTTCTTACGGGTGAAAGCGGGATCACTGAGGTTTGTGACACATAGCTTAGGCCGTCTGATCGCCAGATTTTGTTCCATGGTCAATCCGGCCTTACCTGAATTAAAATTAATGTGCATAATTTAGTTGGGGATTGTCACTTCGGTATGTTTCGTGCTTTCCAGCACACCATTTTGATTTTAACTGATTGTCAAGGTAGACTTCCATTTGTCTGTTTGGTTTGTGGTGATTTTTAACACAGTGGGACTGGGAGTATTCTGCTGTCACGGTTATGGTTCAGTCCACTTCTGCTAAGTGTGTGGCTTCCCGTGTTCCAATTGCATCATCATATTACTCACTTCTGGTTGTTACAGCGGTCAGAATCTCATCAGGAAATCCTGATGTGATACATATGCCATATTTGAGTAATAAAATCAGTCCTGACTGGTATTTATATGAAATGACTCTTGCGGGACTTCCCAGAGAAGGTTTTGTTTCCATATTTCCATTTCCCGTGACAGTTTTGTTTGATGCCTAAGTTTAATTTGGATTCTTCACACTAGTCTCATAAAGTTTACTAAAAACTATAGCTTGTAAATTACACTACAGCTGCCAGTATTAAATCAGTTGTCATGCTGACTGAGCTTCGTCAAGTAGGGAGTGGGTGTATATCATGGTTTCCAGAAAACCTGTGCTGATGACTCGATGGCAAAATAATTACAGTGTCATAATAATATATGGGCCCTCGGAATTTCAAAATGTGTTACAAGCAGGCATGCATCTAGACTCTAAGTATTAACAAATCTCTGACTGTTTAGTAGAGACAAAGTGCGCAGTAGTCGTGACATCTCGTGTGCAGAAATGTGGAAATTTGGAATTCTGGGATGGATTTAACTGGTAATTATCGGTAAAATACTGGTTTGAAAAGGAAAATACTGGTTGGAAAATCAGTAGCCGGTAGAACCTGCCGGTTCTTATTTTGTTTGACTGGTTTCAAAAACAAAGGAATAGAGAGGAAAAAAGAGGAGAGAGAGAGAGAGCCGTGCCGAGATGTAGTAGTGAGTGTATGACGCCTGTCATTTAATTAATTGACAAAAACCGTGACAGTTACAGTTAGCAATTAGGTTATCACTGCATTCATCGGCAGATTTTCGGTGGCAAAATTAGTTCCTGGTTTCCATGACTGGCCTACCGGTTCGCGTGCGAGTAGGTTTGTTTACTGTGACGTTGTACCGGTTTGGAAGTTGCCTAGCGCGATCACTGGCAATGTATAAAGTGACATAGAGACCAGAGGTTACCACCACTTTTAATTTGGGGGCATACCTCTATATATTATGTATACAAGTTGGCAATGGTTTATTATTATTATTATTACTACTACAGTGTATTGTTATTCGTGTGTGTTGATTACAGGATATAATGATTGGGTTTTTTGGGGTTTTTTTTGGTTTTTTTTTAATGGTAGCCTGGAATACTTGACCAAGAAGTAAACTCTAATTTCCCCCTGGGTTTTTTTTTTTATTTTTTTTAAACATATTGGATAAATTTATTTTACTCTAAATTTTCAAAAGTAATTACTCAACACTTTTTATCAGATAAGCTTGCATTGTTGTAGTGAACACAGAGCAGTATCCAATTTCCTTGTACTTAAACTTGTTCAAATGACTTTGCTTATCAGCATGTTTTGTTTAATTTCAGCTTGTCCACACACATACAAGGAAATAACAGTGTGGAAATTTGGTGACTCAGGGACGTCGATGGCAGGAAGCAAATTGATGCCGCCAGGGTGGAAATCCTCCTTCCATGTTATCAGGATGTGAAACTCCGACCCATCTAGTTATAAATCGAAGTTAACCCAGGACTTCAGTATACACGATTCAAAGCTGCCATGCTTTCTCTCTAACATTAGTGATGCTGACAGTGACAGTGTATATATTTTTAAAAAATTTTCAGTACTAGGGTGTGAAGTCTCCTTGTGTGTGTCTGCTGTGCTGCAGGAGAAATCCCTGTTGACTGTGTCGCTGTCAGTGTGAAAAACCGGCTCCTTTATTAAAATGAAGGTCAGAAGTTCTGCACTGCCGGTGTGTTATTTGTGTGGAATACTTGCTGCTGCGGCCAGTCCGACGTTAACCGAGAGAACATGTAAGTACTTTGACCAAGTAGATAAAAAAAATTGTTTTTACTTTGCCGCATGATTTATGCTACCCCAACACACACACACACACACACACACACACACACACACACACACACACACACATTTTCCAGTTGGATTGATGTTTTGTTTGTTTTATGCTTTTTTGTTTGTTTAGAATTTCTTTCTTGGCTTCTCTTTGTTTTTTGGTTATTGTTTTTTTTATGTTTACCTGCCTGTATAAAGTTTTGGTTAATTTAACTTTTATTAACTGATTAAGTGAGCAGCGTTCAAACGTACCTCTCTCTGCCCTTTTGTTCGTTCAGTTCTGCTCATAATATTTACCTTGAAGGACAGTGAAATTCAGGTAAAACTATTCTGTACCATTCTGTGTGGGAGAGGGGTCATACAGGGTTAGAGAGTTGATTTTACTCTTTTTGTGACAACACAAGCGCACGCTCTGGTGCACGGGCTTTCAAGAGTGCAGCTCCTTGCCTCTGGAACAACTTGCCAGCTCACCTCAAGTCAGGTTCTGCGTCAGTCATGACCTTCAAGCGGAACCTCAACTCAAGACGCATCTTTTCTCTCACTGTCTCAGTTCTAATTCTCTCTCTCTCTCTCACTTCCCCCCCCCCCCCCCCAATCCCAAAGGCGCCGTGAGCATGCTTACTGCATGGAAGTTTTCTTGTACTAGTTGTAGCGCTATACAAATGGCCAGTGATCATCATCATTATCATCTTCAGTTTCACAATCACTTTCAAGGGTGTTATGTTTTCTCTTTATGTTGTGTTCCAGTGTACCTGAACTCTTATGCCCACTGTGGTGCTCCGAGCAGCGATGTCAACCGTGTCCCGTACAACAACGTTGAAGAGGGCACCGTCTATAACATCAAGGACGAGACAAGCCTGAAAGCGAACACCCGAGCGTGGCGGGAGTGCGAGATCGTGTTGCGCTCAGCTCGCAGCGATGGGCGTCTGTGCGTCTTGCAGCGCCAGCTCAAGTTTGACTTGTGTCACGTCAGGCTTGAACTGTACGATGGGTGGGCAAATGTGGACGGTGTTGTGGCACCAAATAAGGTGAGATTACTGTCGTCGTCGTTCCTGTTTTTGTTGAACGTGTTTCTTATCACCGAGCTTTTTGTTTGTAAGAAATATTATAGGATATGTGCCCTGTATGACTGAAAATGTACGGGGCATTTGTTCCAAATAATACCCAGATTTGGCAGATAATGGAATCAGGAGAAAATGGAACAATAGGACATATCTGTGTTCGCCTTGATTAGAAAATAATCGGACATTTTGAAAATAAATAGGTCTGTGTTTGATTCGGATATCCAGCTCTGGTATCTTTTAGTTTACTCATACTCAGGGGATTTGGTCTAGTGGATAAGGCATCCGACTTTGGATCCTGAGCTGCCTGGTTTGAGTCCCTGGTGGGCAGGAATATGGTGGGACTTTTCATTACCATATCGAGTCAAATCCATGTGCAGACTCGTTTACGGTGCCTGTCTCCCCTTTGTGTACACACGCACGCACGTGTGCACGCTAAGTAAAAATCCCACGTTCATCTTTCAAAGAAGAGTAGGCTGTGGCCGGTGTCGTCGTAAATAGAAATTTTATACTATCGCATGCACCAGAGTAAATAGCAGGGAGGTTTGCACATGTAGCGCTTAGCGGCAGCAGGCTTTCACTGCTTCATCCTCCAGCCCTGCGGTGCCGTTAGCATTTCAGCAGAGAAGTATTTGTGTGCCGAGGAGAAGTCTACCATGCCATACCATACCATACCATACCATACCATACTTTCTTTGCCCATCATAGAAATCAGGGATGCCTACCTATGGCGAACACTGCATAGGCCATAGACTCATAGAGTGAGTTAATTACATCCTGCATACTAGGTTTCATTGGTTGAGCCTGACAGTCTGACAATGAGGGGACTTGAGCTGGACATTTTCCTTGTTTCATTTTCATCCATTCGTGATTATTTTGACACTGCATTTAAAAAAAAGAAAAAAAGAAAAAAAAAGGAGAAGCGCTTTAACAACCACCACCCGAAACAAAAGAGGAAGAAGCAATTTATGAAAGTAATTCAAATTCAAAAATACTGCATTGTCTGTCCTAAAGAAATAGTTTAAAATACATTTTAAAACGGAAAATTGTCTTCAGACACATGCAGTAATAAACCCACTATAGATTTTGGGGGAATATTATATGGTGAGAAATACTTGACCAAAATGAGGCGGTTGGTGGTCTAGTGGTTAAGAGACTTGTCACCAATGCGAGAGGTGGGGGGTTCGAGTCCCACTCGGGGCAAAGAATTTTTCCTTCTCGTATGTGGCACCGTTCATTCGGGCCGACCGTCAGGGGTTCTCTCCGGGTACTGCGGCTTCCTCCCCCTCTGCTTTGGAAATGTTCAGCCCACCAAATTTGAAAAAATAAATATAATTCTAAAATTCCGAAATTTAAATAGCTGAGCTGACACTTCGCACCACGTGATTGTAATGTGTTTATGTCCAGTGTGTGGGAGAATGCGTGTGATTCACGTGAGCGTGCGTGTTGGGTTCAGTTCGCGGCGCTCTGAGCCGATTCGTGAAATTGGGTAAAAGCGCCTATACAATACTCATTATTATTATTATTATTAAAATGAGTACACATATTATTATAATAGCAGGACTAATGTTACTGATCGTGTGTAATTGTTATCGTTTCTTTGTGCGGTTTGTAAACAGACAGCTGACTGTGACAAAGGCTTGATGTCTGTGGAGTGGTGTACGAGCGACCGGTATCTCACCATTGGCACAAAGAAAACCGGCTCCAGACCAGATGTCAAGCACATTCACATTGACCTGCTTGTCTATGACATGCGCAGTCCTCACAGAAAAGGTATACTTCTTTGATAACCCCGCGCGCGCGTGTGTGTGTGTGTGTGTGTGTGTGTGTGTGTGTGTGTGTGTGATACACATTTACTCTGTCATTTTTTTCGGAAAACACCAGTTTAACATCAAACAAGATATTCTTGTTTTCGCTGATGGTGTGTGCCAGCTGGCTCTGTTAGCAGAAGTGGCAGTAGATAAAGAAACCAAAATGCCCCAAGGAATAGTTTTAAAGTTGCCCAAATTTAGGACAATATTTTTTGTAATTTTTTGGTCATCATTTTGGCAGTGTGTCAATAAAGAATTCTTGTTCAAAGCATTTGACATTTGTGTTAGCTACCTTGCTTCCAGCCTTTTGTAAACCTAAAAGATAATAATAATAATGATGAGTATTGTATAGGCGCTTTACCCAATTTCATGAACCGGCTCAAAGCGCCGCGAACTGAACCCAACACACACACTCACGTGAATCACATGCATTCTCTCACACACTGGACATGAATACTTTACAGTCACGTGGTGCAAAGGGTCAGCTCAGCTATTTAAATTTCGGAATTACGAATTGCATTTATTTTTCAAATTTGGTGGGCTGAACATTTCCAAAGCAGAGGGGGAGGAAGCCGCAGTACCCAGAGAGAACCCCCGACGATCGGCCCGAATGAACGGTGCCACATACGAGAAGGAAAAATTCTTTGCCCCGAGTGGGGCTCGAACCCCTGACCTCTCGCATTGGTGACAAGTCTCTTAACCACTAGACCACCGATCGCCCCCAATGTCATTCTTTCAGTGCTTTGGCCATTTTATATGCTGTGCACCTTCAGTGATAGTAATCATCACCGTTTGTTTTAACTTTCAGCTTACATGGATTCCCTCCCGTACTGTGGCAGTACGTACGAGCTGGACTCCAGCCGAGTGACAGTGTCCAACCTTGACCGTGACAGAGAGGTCAAGAACATTTTCCCATTGTGCGCTCTGAACTTTGAGTATGTGGGTCAAGACGTGAACAGGTCGTTGTGCATGGTGTTTGCGTCGAACGCAAGGAACGGACCCAATTGTGGAATGAACTACACGCTGACAGTGTTCGAGATCGTCCAGGACAATGTGACAGGGTACATGAGGGAAGTGATAAGACATGTAAGTAATCCTCTCTCTCTCTCTCTCTCTCTCTCTCTCTCTCTCTCTCTCCCTCTCTCTCTCTCCCTCTCTCTCTCTCTCTCTCTCGCTGTCAAACTCTTGCACTCGGGTAATTCTAGTACCGACCAAAAGTTTAAAATCCTCAAACTTCTACCTCTTAAACAGCATCTGGAGTTTAACAAATGCTTACTGATGCACAAAATTGTTTACTACAAAGCCCCAACATATCTTCATCAACTATTTAATTTCGAACATGATAAACAACATAACACAAGGAACAGTCTGCTCCCAGTGCCTCGTCCAAGGGTTGATATATATAAAAGTAGCCTGTCTTTCTCAGGGGCATCCATGTGGAACTCTTTACCACTGAGTATCCAAAACGTTTCCAAATTCATAAACTTCAAACAAATTCTACACGATACGCTTATCTGATGATATGTGTTACATACATGTTTTGCAATATTAGAGACGACTGTAAATTTCTTACTTGGCATACAGCCAGTATCATCAGCACATGCCACGTATGTTTTGATTTGTTTTATCGTGTGTATTTTTCTCTCCTGTATTTCCCCTAGATAGTTTATACTTTTTTTCTTTTTTTCTTTTTTTAACTTTTTTATTGTTTGTTTGTTTTGATTTTTTTCTCAATACCCTTTAATGTAGTATAGCAGGACAGCATGTAAGATAGGCAGCAATGCCTAAATGCTCTATCCTGAATAAAAAACGTTTCATCATCATCATCATCATCTCTCTCTCTCTCTCTCTGTAGTAGTAGTAGTTTTTAGCAACGGCAGGAATAAAAACTGTCTATCTGACGTCAACTGCCTCTACTGTTGTAAAATAAAGTTTCATTGATTCTTTGTGTAAGCATGGACTGACAGAGAGAAATAACATTGAACAGTCCTGTCGCCCAGGGCCCGCATTGTAAAACTAAAAGTCGGGGTTAGGGAGCTTAGTCCCGGGTTAGAGTCTGACCTCGAACTAAACTAGTTCTAGGGTTAAATTTTCTGTTGTTTTTTGTTTTAAATCAGGAAGGGGTTCCATTCCAGCAAGATGCCTATGCCGTTACAGAAGGATTTTTGTCTTTCTTTCTTCGCTTCCTTTTTTATTTGATTTTGTTTTGGGGTTTCTTTTGTCCTAGTCTGGGTTAGGCCTGTAGCCGTGGGTTAAATTAACCTCGAGTTTTACGTACGGGCCCTGGACTCTGTGTCAGTAAAGTGTGTGTGTGTGTGTGTGTGTGTGTGTGTGTGTGTGTGTGTGTGTGTGTGTGTGTGTGTGTGTGCATGCAAGTGAATGTGCATGCATGTATGCATTTGTGTGTTTTGTACAAGTTTCTTTTTATGTATAATTTTATTTTATCAGTTTGTCAGCTATGAACAGCTGGTTAAAAATAAAAGTAACAGTATTTCTTGTCTGTATGTTTTTTCAACAACTATGCCTTGTTTCTGGCATGTAAAGTTCATAAAATACTTACATCTCACAGGAACACTCTTGTGGAAAGCCGTCTCCTGTCAGATGGTGTGCAGCCAGTAACCGGATTCGTTTGGCTCTGAAGCGGGAAGACCCGTTGGGAGAAACATCCATGGAGCCTTACGGAGTGTTCACAGCCCTGGTCATGGATCATGCTGGAGGTAAGGGGGAGGGGTGGGGTGTACATTTGATGTGATGCTGGTCTTGACATAGTGGCAAGTACAGACTTGCTTCCTGCATTTTATTTTTAAATAGCTTTATCAACAGTTAATGAGACTAAGGTTTGACATACATTTAGTAATGCTGCCGAGACATCATGACCCTGGCCCTAACCCAACAGAGGGAAGGACTGTGCATTCTAAAAGCTTCCTCAGCAGAAAGAGGGATTGGACTGAAAGTAAGGAGACCTTCGTACAGGTCCAGTTTTGAAAGTACAGTAGTGAAAAATGCAGATGTGTGATATTTTTGGCTCCCTTGTGTAACAATGGGAGTCTATGTATTAACCCTCCGTCGTCTGTCTGTCTGTCTGTCTGTCTGTGTGTGTGTGTGTGTGTGTGTGTGTGTGTGTGTGTGTGTGTGTGTGTGTGTGTGTGTGTGTGTTTGTGTCCAGAAAACTTTAACGTTGTCATTTTCTCAGAATCTACAAACAGTAGAGGCACCAAACTTGGCATGCTGATAGACTAGCACAAGACCTTTCAAAACATATCATTTTGAATGACCTTGACCCAAGGTCAAGGTCACTAAAGCTCTCTGTTTGAAAATTTTACATTGGCATTTTCTCGTAATGTACAAATGCCAGAGGTTTTAAACTTTGCATGATGATAGACATTGATAACAACTTTACAGATATACATGTAGTCAGTGACCTTCTGTCAAGGTCAAGGCCGTACAAGATAGTTTTGTGAAACCTTAACATTGGCATTTTCTCAGAAACAATGAACAGCAGAGGTGCCAAACCTGGCATGCTGATAGACAGTGATAAGACCTATGCACACATACCATCTTAAATGACCTTGACTGAAGGTCAAGGTCATTGAAACAGTGTTCGGAAATTTTACATTTGCATTTTCTCAGTATCTAGAAGAATCAGAAGCATCAAACTATGTGCGATGATTGACATTGGCAGCACCTTTACAGACATACCTGTGTTCAGTGACTTTTAGTCAAGGTCAAGGTCATGCAAGCGTGTTGTTTTTTTTGGAAACTTTAACCTTGGCATTTTCTTCAAAACAACAAACAGTAGAGGCACCAAATGAGGCGTGATGGTAGACAGCAATGAGACCTACCTTTCTGAATGACCTTGACTGAAGGTCAAGGTCATTAAAGCTGTCTGTTGTGAATTTTAACATTACTGTTTTCGGAGGAACTACAAATGCTAGAGGCATCAAACTTGGCATGATGATAGACATTGATGAGATCTCTTTTGAATGACTTTGACCAAAGGTCAAGGCTGTACAAACTGTTTTGGGGAAAATTGTAATATTGCCAGGAACTCAGAGCGCCAGACACATCACTTAGCATGATACTGGATAGTGATAAGAGCTCTACAAACATACTTTTGTGAATGACCTTGACCTGTGTCACAAGGGAGCCATGGAGGCTTCTGCCTCTCTAGTTGGCTTTTTTGTTTTGTTTTTGTTGAAGCTGTTTTTGTTGGGTTTTTTTGTGTGTGTTTTTTTTGTTTTTTGTTTTTTTGTTTTTTTTTTTGGGGGGGGGGGGGGAGGTGTTGTTGTTGTTGTTGTTCTTGGTTGGTTTTGTTCATTGTTGGTTTGTGTTTGTTTTTATGTTTGTGTGTGTTTTTGTTGGTTTTGTTTGGGGTTTTTTGGTTGTTGTTTGGTTTTAGTTTCTTTTTGCTTTTTTGTGTGTGTTTTTTTTTAAGTTTTGTTGTTGTTGTTGTTGTTGTTGTTGTTGTTGTTGTTTTTTTTGGGGGGGGGTGTTTTTTGTTTTGTTTTTTTTTTGGGGGGGGGGGGGGTGTCCTTTCTTTAGTTGGTTGGTTGCTTTTTGTTGTTTTGCTGGTGTTGGTTTTTAATTACACTTTAGGTACATGACACTTTAGGTACATGACACTTTAGGTACATGACACTTTAGGTACATGACACTCTAGGTACATGACACTTTAGGTACATGACACTAGGTACATGACACTTTAGGTACATGACACTAGGTACATGACACTTTAGGTACATGACTTTAGGTACATGACACTTTAGGTACATGACTACATTATAGAACTTTCTGATTGATTTGCAGGCCCTGAGAACTTGCCTTTTATTGAAGACAAGTCGGTGGAGGAGGACACGCAGAACATCCAGATAAGCATCATTGTTACTGTTGTTGTAGTTGTTCTCTTCGTCTGCTGTGTTGTCGTTTGCCTCGTCATTTTCATCAGACGTCGGCGTCAGCCTGCCCGCCGTCACCGCCCAGTGCCTGGCACTGACAGCGTGCGAAACGATGCCGACGGCATGCCGAACGGTGCTGACAGCATGACAAACGGCAGTGCCAACGGTCACTGTCGGGACAGCGCGAATGATGAGTATGACGGCATGCTGTGAATCATCTTCACCTGTAGTTGATGATGTACTTCCGGTTGCCATGCTACCTGTCTCAGCTGACTGTGTGCACGTTACAGAAGTCGCTTGTGGACCTTCGTCTCCTTCTTGATCAGTTTTGATGGTGGTTGCTTGTGGTTGCCAAGTGGCGCAACACTGAGGGAGAAACTCTAGGTCTCCAAGATGGACCTGCTGAAGACTACCGACTTCATCACCACATCTAGCCATCTGAGGCAGAATCGAAGTATTGCAGAAGACGATGAAGAATCTAGTGGATGAACCAATAGTGTCTGATGCTCCTGCAGGGACCTGTGCTATGTCTTTCCCTACCTGCACAGCAGTCTATTGGAAACATTCTGTAAAATCAGCATAGTTCTGTGCCGAATTGCAGATCCTAAAGCATGTTGCACGGAGAGACCTTTTGAGAAGTATTATCACTTGTAACAAGTAATGTTGTCTGGGTCCAAGCTGAGAGAAGGGCGTTGAAACATGTGCTGTCATGTCACTCAGTGTTGGGTTTATCTGAGCAGAAAAGGACAGAGGAAGACTTCACATCAGCTGTGAGTTGTGTCTTGTTTGTTCAGGAATCTTCCAGCCTTTTCTCAGATGCCTAACAGAAGTGGTGGCCCTGTTCCGTACATAATTCAGGGATTTGATCCGTGACCAACTAGGAAAAGAAATGCAACTTCTTCCCGATACCATCCACATAGTAAAATGACTTGTGTTTGTAACAATGCAATCTATTTCCTTGCTCAAGGACTTTTCATCGTGTTTTACTGCCTTATTCAAACCATGCATGGACATGAGACATTTGCATTTATTCAGTAGTGTGTTGTCACTGCTCTCTGCGTAACAGCAGGCGTGTTCGGGGCGAAAGGGTACTCTCCCTCTCAAGGGAAACGTATTGAAAGGTCACCAATAGACGTATCTAGAGTCAGCAATTTTAGCCAGCCAAAAAAAAAAAAAAGTTTTTTGGAACATGTTTTCTGTGTGTTCAGTGTGGTAAAATATCTGCAAAACTGCAAACACTCTGTGATGACCGCTACTGCTGCTAGTTGGCCTTTTTCAACATTCTCGAAGCAGTTAGGTAAAACTGTGAATGAAGAAACTGCGGTAAACACGCCTGCCTTAAAGCCTTGATGGTTCTATGGTACTTAAACAGAACCCTTGTAAATAGGACTCCCATAGTCTTCTCCATGCTGTACCCAGTCCTAATACACTCACAGCTTTATATCGGTGTCGGACATTGATTCATTTACGAAATGTCCGATCACTTTTTCACAAGGCGGGCAGATGTCTGATCATTTCTGCACCATTGTGGATAATATTGAGGACAAAATATCCTGCACATTTGTGACATGTTCTCACAAAAGGGACCATAAGTTGAAAATTATCAATTTTGAGAAATGTATCACTGCAATCTACTGGTTGTGCAGTTTAATTCAATATAAGAATGAAAGCTGTACTACTACAATTGACAGAGATATCAGCAGTTGAAGTTGGCTACTCACAAGGCGGCCATACTGACCCCCGGCCCCGGCACTCTTTTCGCCTGTAGTGGCTTTCGGCCTAGCGCAACTTACAGTTCCTTTTGTGAGAACGGGTCACATTTATAGTCCACCAGGACATTTTGTCCTATTGTAGTTGCCACGGATCCTGTATGTAGTGATGATTCTAAGACATAGTATATTCCAGGAGCCTGGAGTTCAAAGTTGCTAAGGTATTGGTTAGTGGATTAGTTAGTTGATTAGTTTCCTTTCCCTCAATGCCTGTGCTGTGTATGACTGCGAGTTTTTTGTGTGACAAACGTTTCATCACATTTTCACTACAGGATGGTACTTTCACAGTGGAATATCAGATGGGAGTTGTAGCCAAGTATCTTGCGTTTGTAACTTGGCTGCCTGCAAGTAATGTAGACCATGCAATAATGACCAGTCGGCTGCTGGAGTGTGGAGCTGCAGAAGTGAACAAAACTGATGGCTATTGCTTTTTACATTTCCACGTAAATGTGTTAAGAAGTGTGTGTGTGTGTGTGTTGAAACAATTACGAACAAGCAAAGTCCAGAGAAGTGGATGTGTTCATGTGGCGAAATCGGCGGTACTGTACTCAGCAGGTGATCCGGTGTGTGTGATCTGTGGAAAGGAAAAATCACTACATTATTCCAGTGTGGCGAAAGACTTCACGTGTCACAGTATCATGTCGCAGACTTGCTTTGCCGCGGAATCCCGCTCGCCTTTCAGTGCAATATTTTTCATACTGTATGTATGTACTTCGTTCAGTGACCCCTGGGATTCATGTCTACATGTCGCTAAAATTGAGTATGACCAGGGATGGATAAAAATATGATAATAATCATGAGAAATACCCACTGGTTCATGTCTGCATTTTGTTCACAGCTGAATGACCTTTTAGGTAAAACTTCCGACTTGGGTCGGACGAATACATGTGCAGATTTTGCCCCGTGTGTCCCATTTTTTAAACCACCTTTGAATTTGAAGTGTACATATAATGGTCTATTCTCATCTCTTGTTTTACCACACTGCCATGGTTTTCAAGTTATTTACGTACTTATCTGAACTGCCTGGTAGTAGTTTGTTGTTGATTGCCCTTTTGTTCTGTTGTTATCTGTAGGTGATGTGTGCCCACTTTTAGGTTAGTCATTTTTTTTTTTTTTTTTTTTTTTTACTTTCGCTGTATTGCACCTTGTCAAAACTGCTGCAGTGTAGCTTGTCCGTGCCGCTTGCTAAATTACCACTTGTGAATTTTGGGACAAAAATCGAGAACCAAAGCTTGATTGTGTTGTTTAAGTTTTTGTGTGACACTCAGCTATGTACTGCTATTGTCAGTACATTATCAATATCAAAGCAAGAGTGCAGAGAGTTGGCTGGCACTGTGACACAGGTGGGGCTCGCTGACAGTACCTTGTGCATTCAGTTCTGTGAAAATAGAGCAAGCTTTGCTTCGTAATCTCAACTAGTCCGGCGGGCCAGTGGTAAAACAATTTAACTAGTCCGACGGTATTTTCACTAGTCTATGGGCTGTCGGACGAGTCTTTTCATAATCCCTGTGACAGCTGTTGTCATAGTTTGGCAAGTCTGTAAGTGTGGATACAGGGAGGTCAATGAAAGCTAGTATAGTACTAGTAAGGTTTTCATCGGGATGCAGCTGCTTTCTTTGTCAAGGAATACCACTTCTGGTAGATGAGAGCAGCGTTTTTATTTCAGTAAAAAAAAAAAATGAGTACCTGTGTCATGGATGATTAGAATCCATGTATATTCTGGTGTGCCAGTCTGCATTTAAAATTATCATCATGCACTGAGTGTTTTATATTTCTGTTACTGTTCACAGCAATGGCATTATGTTGTTCATTTTACATACGTCTATGTGTGAGCTATTACTGTTGCACTGCCATTGGTGGAAGTTGTTTTGAATTTTGCAAGTAGAGGTGAGTGTACAAAGCATGCGGAATATGAGTTTAGTGAGGTGTAGAGATTCACATTTTGTAAAGAAAGTTATCTGCATTGACAATCTACTTAAAATTGACCCCCTTCCTCCCACTCTCTCTCTCTCTCTCTCTCTTTGTCTCTCTCTCTCTCTCTACTTTGTTAGGACAGTGCTTGTACTTGTGTGTGCTTGGGCATTTTGTTAAAGGAAGGGATCTAAGACGGTTGTCAGACATGGATATAAAGCCCTAAATTTTTATGTATGTCTTACACTCTCTCTCTCTCTCTCTCTCTCTCTCTCTCAGGGGGAGTAGGTGGCTCAACGGTTTGGGCGTTGGACTTGAGATCGAAAGATCCTGTGTTCGAATCCCGACATGGCCAACATTTGTGCAGGCCTTTTCCACATTCCCTGCTTCCACTGACTATGAACTGGATCTGTTTGTGTAACTTGTCCATTACAGTCAAGGATACATTAAAATGTGGCCGACCTGGCAGTCTGACTGGATTGAATAAGTGTTCAGCTGGAATGTAGTGTACAGTTAGGGTAGCTATCCCCATCCCCCATAACCTGTCTCAGAGGGCCGTCTGCAGTCACCTTGTGGCAGGGACGATAAACCTCAGCTAACCAACTAATCTCTCTCTCTCTCTCTCTCTCTTTCTCTACAAAGCTTACAATCTGCTTACAATTTTTTTTCTCTCTCTCTACACCAGTGTAATACTGCTGACACCATTCCGGTGAACTTGAAATATCTAGTTCCATGAGTCCATACTGCTAAGTGTTTAAATTTGAAACTATTGCATAGACTGTGTTAGAAAATTTGCTTTCAAACAACACTTTGATGTCATGGTGAAATTTTGGTGTACTTGAGGTGAATGAGCAGAAGTGTGTCATTCTGATAATTACATCATGGAAACTTCCACCACGAGGTCGATATTTTCTTAGGCACTCATGTAATTCATAGTAACTGTAGCTGTCAGTTTGAAATATTCCCAATTTGACCAGTATACTGCCCCCCCCCCCCCCCCCCCCCCCTCTCGGGGAGCCGGGGTGGCTGAATGGTAGAGCGTTGGACTTCTAATGCTCGGGTCGTGAGTTCGTATCCCGGCTGGGGCCAAATATTTGTGCTGGCTTTTTCACCGTTGCCCCGTCTTTGATATCGCCCGTATGTGGTGGAAAAGGACGTTAAACCCCCAGACACCCACCCACCCTCTCGCTCCTCTCTCTCTGTCCTCTCTCTCTCTGTCCTCTCTCTCTCTCTCATTTGTTTGTGTGTGTGTGTGTTTTGTTTTTCTTTTTCTTTTCACTGTAAGGCTTAAAGAACGGGGGGGGGGGGGGGGGGGGGGGGGTTGCTTGATTCTCACATTATTAATGGTACTGTTGTACGCTTTGTGGAATCAGTTACTGGTCATGGTTAAGACTTTTGATTCTGTCATTACTGCCATTACTGACAAGTATTATTGCCACGAATGATAATTTATTAGGATTTTCTGTTTTAGAAAGTTTTCAGATTTGTCATTCAGTTTTTTGAATGGTCAGAGACGGGGTTCAACTGCCACTTGCCATTTCCTCTCATGCGTGTAAATGATTATTGGTTGTTTTACACACACACACACACACACACACACACACACACACACACACACACACACACATGCATGTAAATTATTATTGGTTGCTTTACACACACACACACACACACACACACACACACACACACACACACACACACACACACACACACACACACACACACACACATGCATGTAAATTATTATTGGTTGCTTTACACACAGACACACACACACACACACACACACACACACACACACACACACACACACACATGCATGTAAATTATTATTGGTTGCTTTACACACACACACACACACACACAGAGGCAAGCATGATATAGAATTATTAAAAGTACACTTCAGACTTGTTTGATCTTTTGAAAGCAGTTGTTGTACCAATCAGTATTTGTGTGCAGTTTTTTTTTTGTTTTGTGTTTATGGAAAGACAAAATGCAGGTGTTAATAAGAATTTTGATGTAGTGGACTGCACAGTATGTATTCTGATTTGAGCGGTGGTTCCTCGTGTCATATACCCAGAACATACGTGTGTAAATGTATAGACTGTTCTTTTCTGTTTTTCTTTTATTTTTGTGAGTGGTATTTTTAACGTAAATGTTTCGATTTGTGTGGTTTAGTGCTGTGAATACTGTATATAAATTAATGGAAATTGCTTGCTTGGTAAGAATAGAGTTTCACACAAAGTTCTTGAGAAGGTAACAGGTCCCCTTCAGGATAATGTAGTTTGTCTAACTGCCCCATGAACCAGTTCTTAACACATCTTTGTAACACGGCGTGTATCATTTAGGTGAATAGTTCAGGTGATTTGAGGGGAGCCAGGGTGGTCGAATGGTAGAGCGTTGGACTTCTAATGCTCGGGTCGTGAGTTCGATCCCGGCTGGGGCCAAATATTTGTGCTGGCTTTTTCATGGTTGCCCCGTCTTTGATATCACCCTATGTGGTGGAAAAGGGCGTTAAATCCCAAACACGCACCCTCAGGTGATTTGAACTTTGTGCAGCATCAAAAAATAATAAATAATAATGAAAGCAATTAATACAGGAAAATAAAAATAACAAAATGAATAAAGAAACAAAACTAATTCTCAAGTTAGATGGATGCTTTTTGTTGCTTGGACTTAAGCAAAACACAGAAGGGGTGGGGGGGGGGGGGGGGGCATGAATAGGAACTAAGAACTCCACAGCTGTACGTGTGCGATTGTTGACTGTTTAAAAAAAAATGTTGTAGGCACTAAAATTTTAGTAAGTGATGAGCTGCCAGTCATTTTGTTTCCTCTCCTATCAGGACCAAAACAAAAAAAAAAAAAAAAAAAAAAACAGAACGCATTATTATCAGGAAAGAATAAACAGAGAACGCACTATTAGCAGGAAAGAATAAACAGAGGACGCACTATTAGCAGACAGACCTCTCCTAAACAATTACTGCAATGTAGAGATGACCCTTGTACTGATGGTGGCTTGTTTCTCAGAACGAAACTAATTGTGAAGGAGATGAACCGGTGTTATCAAGGAAGTGCAATTAAGCACATTACTTTCAGTATTGTA
Organism: Batillaria attramentaria; assembly: GCA_018292915.2. Classification (NCBI taxonomy): domain Eukaryota; kingdom Metazoa; phylum Mollusca; class Gastropoda; family Batillariidae; genus Batillaria; species Batillaria attramentaria. The sequence continues at coordinate 922,207 of JACVVK020000262.1, forward strand.
TGAACCAGATGAACTGTACAGCAAGAGGTGTTGGCGTTGAGGACTGTTGGTTGCAGGAGCGGGGTGGGGATGACGGGTGGAGGTGGGGGGAGGGGGAATTTTCAGTCCGTGCCCTTTTTAGATGTTCTGCTCATCGTCACTACTTAGAATAAAAGTGAAAATGTGTGAAAACATTTCCCTCTTTTCTGAGTGCCACATCAGCAGTGATGAGAGCCGTTTTAATTTTGGGATTGTTGTAAATGTCGTTTTTGTAAAACACTGGCGTTTTGGTGTGTGTGCTTTTTTTTTTTTTTTTTGTGGGTTTTTGTGTTTGTAAATGTTGTATTTGAAGTACAGTGTGGTTTTCCTTGGTTGGGAGTTTCTTTGGTTAATCCGTTGAAAGTATTTATCGAAAGCTAATTTATTTTCCCAACATTCCACACGGAGGATAAGCTGAAGATTTCACGTGAATCAAGCTTTACACGAAAAAGAGGGTTGATGTGATTTCAGTCATGAATAAATCCCTGTACATTTGAAGAAAGAAAAAAAAAAAAAGGAAATCATCTTCCTTCATACCTTCCATAATATCAGGAAAAGAGATTTCATTTGGTGTATGTATATTTCAAGGTGAATTTGTGGTAATGGGAAATGTAACATTTTTATTCAAATTGAGATTCTCACCCTGAAACAACCAAACCCTAAGAGATGTAACTGGCTGGTTGTGTGATCTCTCCCTTTTTTTCTTTCTTTTTTTTAAGTTGGTTGGTTGGTAGGTTACCTGGAAAAGAAACAAGAATATTGGCTTTTAGACTTCATGCAAGTAAACTGTCCAGCAAAAACACAAATTCTTTTTTTTTTTTTTATTTGATTGAAAAGGCCAATAAAGTTTGCACCATTTATCTAATTACTACTCTCGCAGCCCACCAGCATTTTGCTCCTGTTCTGTTAGTTCTGGTGCATGTTTTGTGTTAGGTCAGTTTGACTGTGCATGTCTTCACCACTTAGTTCTTCTGTCACTTTTCTGTTCCTCGTGATTTCACTGAGTGCACTTTTGTATATTTATTCCACTGATGATAAAAGTTGTGTCATATTTTTGTGCTCCTGTCTTTATTTGAAAAATAAAGTTGATGTTGTTTTTTTGTATTGCAAGATTTGGGATTATTATATTCTATAAAATAAATTAGTTACAATATGAAGGGGGGAAAAAAGCCGAAGAGCTCAGCATTACGTTCATGTTCAGACTGTTCTACAACTAGATTCACCACAGATTTTGACCCTTTTTGAGCCCTGTTGCAGGTGAAAGGGCAGCTAGGTGTGTGTGTGTGTGTGCGTGCGTGTGTGCGCGCGTGTGTGTATGCTCGTGTGTGTGTGTGTGTGTGTCTTATGTCAGTATGTGTTGCAGACTCTTATTAGACGGTAATTGGGGAGCCGGGATAGCCGAATGGTAGAGCGTTGGACTCTCAATGCTCGGGTCGTGAGTTCGAATCCCGGCTGGGGCCAAATATTAATTTTTGTGCTGGCCTTTTTCTCGTTGCCCCGTCTTTGATATCACCCTTGGTGGAAAAGGATGTTAAACTCCCAAACACCCACCCACCCTTAGACGGTAATCGTGAAGCGCCTTGAGCTCACCTTGTGTGGATAATGCGCTATATAAGAATGTTATATTATTATGTGACTCATACTCGTCACTTATACACACAGGAAGACATGAGCGCCAGTCAGCTCAACTACATTAAGTTTCGCACCCCCCTCCCCCCCCCCATCCCCCTCCCCATGGGCTGAACAAACGAGGAACACATGGGGAGAAATCCGGTGTAGCACGAGAAACTTTCCCCTAAAGGAATTTACTCCGAGGTAAAAAGTGAAGTTCATCTTTACTGCGCCTTATTTGTGACAAATTTGTCTTCGGTCAGGTCAGGGGGTACACAAAAAGTAAAGTAACAAACGTAAGAATAAAAATAAAGAAATTCTTCACTGTTCTTGCTCCAAGTTGAAAACATCCTACAATAAATTTCTGTACGATGCATATCTGTTATTTAAAAAAAAAAAAAAAAAAAAAAGTGCCCCCAAACCAAGGGAGTACTTGTCCAAGCTTTATATCGCGGGGGTTAAAAAAAAAACCAAAAAAAAAAAAAAAAACCCTACGATGTTTTTATTTGGAGCAAATTCCTGGTGCGAGCAATTTTGTCGTGTTATACCGGAGTCTGTCTGTTGTCTTCCTGTTGATAGATCACTGATGGTGATCACTGATCTGTCAACAGGAAGACAACCGACAGACGACAATAACACTTTAACCCTTTCACTGTCAGGCGCGTTTCGGTTCACTCACGGATACCATCTCTTCACGTCACGCTGCTGTAAACAGGACTCAAAACCTGTATTGCGTCCAGAGAGTTTTTTTCCCCCCAAACTACTGGAAAGTCTAGTTTTAACATTTTTAACTAATCGGACAGTGGGGCTACTGGTGCGACCCATGAAATCCTGCGACGGCGGCAGTGAAAGGGTTAAAACACCCACCGTCACGCATTCTGCATTGACGTTTGTAAAAATCATACATGCACTAGCCTTAAATTCTTGGTGCATTTTTGGAACCAAAAAGTGCGTTTATAGATCCAGAAATTGCGTCAGTTTATAGATCTAGAAATGTTACAACGAGTTAGTTATTTCTGGCTTCACGCCGCGAAAGCAACAAAGACTATTTTGCGGCGAAATGTTAGAACGGTGACAGAAAAACTAACACCAACAAGAATAACAAATAACAACAACAAATGCAACTACCAAACAATAAAACAAACAAGTCACTTAAAAAGACAACAAAAAACAAGACACGTATTTTTCTGTGTACATTCATGAAGTAGAGAGAGCGAACTTGATCCGGTCGGCCCAGTACTGTTCGCAAGCTTCTGTCTTCCGCCATGCATGGTGATGTGTTTTCAGACCTGTCCCGTCTTTGCCGTGTAAATCTTCGCCATACGTTTTGCTATGCGGTGTTTTTTTGGCACGAAAGTTGAGAGAAATAATTCGCTTTGAAATCTCTCGGCAAATATGGATTGCGCTACACAGCAAAGCCTTCTATTCCCATTTGCCCCCCCCCCCCCCCCCTCGTCACAGAACCATGCTATTCTTTCCGTTCGCTTTCATTTTCTTCACCGTGTCAGGACAAAAGCCGACTTTTTCATTTGAATGCTAGTGAATACAGAATACAGAGTACAGAATACTTTATTGATCCCAAATAATCACTGATTACACACAACTGATAAACATTTTAATAAATTAGACTACAAACAAAAACAAAACAAAAAGTAAAACAGACAGTCTTGACCAGTAAAATTACTTCAAATCAAGAATAAAACACACTATCACATACATGCAATTTCCTATCACATTCAACATTCATTGATGCATTCATTCCGGCATTCACTCTACACATTCACCCGCTCTGCTTTCTAGCTCTCTCCTCGATCCCCCCACACACCCGTCTCTTTCGTGCGCGTTCTGCTTAAGTTGGCAGCTCTAACAGCCATGGCCCGGCAAAAAACCATCTTGCATATCTGGTAGTCCTTCCATTCAATCTCACATTTTCATTTATCACAGTCCACACACTCGGGGCTTCATATCGATAGGAACTATATAGTAGTAGTACAAATGTCCAGGCTGACCGAAAAAGTTTAGGACACTTGTCCTAACTCACAGCAAGTACATGCATGTATTATGCAGAAATAATAGGACATACGTGGCACATTTAAAAATTGAATCGCCCTATGACCGACGTCCGACGCAGACATATTAACTCAGTTCCTGCCAAGCAAGTTTGCGGTTGTGCACCGGTTTCCCCCCCCCCCCCCCCCAAAAAAAAATAAAATAAAATAAAATAATAATAAAATAAAATAGATAAATAAATCAATAAAATAAAATAAATAAATAAAATAAAAAATCTAAAACAAATCGTAATTAATTTATGTCTGCATGGATTTAAATTTGGTCTAGTGGTAGTGTTTCTCTATGTTTATACTCGTGTCTGCTGCAGTAATAGTCGTCAGTAGTTGCCTGATTTTCACAGACAGGGCCAGAGCCGAACAAGAGTCAAAAACGTGGAATACTTGTGCGCGATACGAAATGTGTTATCAATTGTGCTCACTAGAAGTTTGACAACACGGCGAAAGCAGGAAATAGATCCTGTCCGTGCACGTCTGGGACGCCATAGAAAAAGAAAAAGCCCATTCTTTGATCAAAATGATAACACACACACACACACACACACACACACACACCCGCCCCCAACACGCATTACAGCAAGTTTTGTTTTTTAAAAAAATAGCAATAATATTATGTTTAAGGAAGACTGAAACTTTGGTTTTGGGTCCTTATTTGACTGCCAGTATGAGTAGGCATGGTTTCACATCATTTCCTCGTGTCTACATCGAGTCAGTTACGTGTGTTTTTGCAAGCGTCTCTTGACCTTTAGGTGACATTTTTTCGTCTTACGCTTACCACTGAACATCGCGGATCAACTGTCTAAAAGTAACAGTTCTACTCTCCCCTTCTCCCTGCCAGCTGATTTGAATGACCTGACCTTCACGCTGACGGTCAGATCACGTGGGCAGTTCCCAAACAGCGATCTCCGCTTGTGACAACGGCTAAGCCGTAGCGCGCATGAAATTATTTTTCCCCTTTAGAGAGCGCGAGATAGAACGCAGACGGAAGGTCAGAGGTGAAATTACAAAGCAAAAACAAGCCGATTTCTAGTCCCTGGCTTCCTATGGTCCAGTGAAATGACGCAGCCGAAAAAAAGAAAAAGAAAAAAGTTGTAGCTGAGTGCGAGAGTTAAAGACACTTCTTCCAAACTATATAGGCTCATAAATTGTTTGGAGTCCTTTTGCTGCTGTCTAACATCGTATTGCTTAGACACCTCAAACAGGCTGGCGCTGAGCCAACAGAAGCCGAAACGGACAGCGTCTGCTAAAGCTGGGGCGGTCGGTGGTCTAATGGTTAAGAGACTTGTCACCAATGCGAGAGGTCAGGGGTTCCGGTCCCACTCGGGGCAAAGAATTTTTCCTTTTCGTATGTGGCACCGTTCATTCGGGCCGATCGTTCTCTCCGGCTTCCTCCCCCCTCTGCTTTTGAAATGTTCAGCCCACCAAATTTGAAAAATAAATGCAATTCTAAATTCCGAAATTCAGTTCGCGGCGCTTTGAGTCGATTCATGAAATTGGGTAAAGCGCCTATACACAATACTCATTATTATTATTACTTAGACATTTCAACAGGCTGACACTGAGCCAACAGAAGCCGAAAAGCACAGCGTCTGCTAAAGCCATGATTAGGTTGACTAGGAGAGCCTTGGGCCGTTGCGGTTCTTGTTTGCACGGCCGGCCAGCCAACAAACGTCAGTGAACTGCATTCGTAAAAGTAGCTGCAATTCCATTAAGAGTACAGACGAGCACTCAGTTACGAGCCCAGTAGTTCCAAATTCAAAGCTGCCGTGTAATGACTTACGCAGTAAGTCCACTGACGTCATTTGAGGAAAAAGGCCATTACGTCAGTGTCTTCCATCTTGAAATCACCCCTTTTCCCCTAAAATGACGGCAAGGACTTACTGTGTTTTGCCATCACACGGCAGAAATTACCTGTCGTCTGTGTAGCCTAGTAATCTTAGAATCTGCGCCCTTAATTGTTGGTTGTGGGAAAACAAAACGCGCTTTCAATTATGTCTCAGTAACGTAGAAAGTAAGGTTGTGGGTGTGTGTGTGTTTGAAGTGTTGAGTTTGTTTCTTCTATTGCCCTGGTACGCTACAGAGCAGGACGGCAGCTACACAGAAATCATGTATACCCGCGCACGGTAAGGAAACTAACATTATATTCAAATTTGTCAACATTTTCATGAGAAAATGATAACAAAATGTTCTAGATAGTTGATATTATATGGCTCAAATTCTCTTGAATTAAATATTGCCAGGTGCTAAATCTGCCAGTGTAGAGGCAAGACCATCGACGTAAGACACAGTAAGTCCGTGACGTCATTTTAGGGGAAAAGGTACGATGAAAGACATTGACGTAATAGCCTTTTTCCTCAAATGACGTCAGTGGACGTACTGGGGTTGTTTTTTTTTTTTTTCTCTCCATTACACGGCAGAAATATCCCGTCAGAGAACGAGGAGAGTGTACCACTACTCAGCGTGTTTATTGATATAATTAATTAATTACGGGATAATTTTCGAATTATCCCTTTTTTAATGTATTTTTTTCTGTCCATGTGCACAGACATCAGTGGCCGGTAGCTACCTCGTGTCTTGCCGCCATTTTTCTTCTTGTTCCCGGATGCTGGGGTCAAGGTCGTTTGCAGATGCCCCTGGGTCGGTCAAGCATATGGAGGGCTGGGGTGGACACGCCCCAAAACTTCGATGACCACATGCTGGAGTGTGGGGGCCTTTGGGTGAGGACTGATCAAGTGATTAGAAATATCACGTGATTTGTAAAGCACAATCGTGTGTGTTTCTTTGCTTTCTCTTCTGTGATATCCATGCCCGCATACGACAAGACAAGACAAGATGAGACGAGAATAGACGAGAAAACGAGACGAGATGAGAAGTGACGAGACGAGACGAGACGAGACAAGTTATTTATCCCAGAGCCTGGAAACTTCTTTCTGTAGTACCGGCCCTCGTACTTCTCCGATCATTGTGGAGCCAACATTTACCTGTCACTATTGGTAGAGCGTTGGACTTTCAATGCGCGGGTCGTGAGTTCGAATCACGGCTGGCGCCATGCAACTACTTGGCCTTTTCCTCGTTGCCCCGTCTTTGATATCACCCATACGTGGTGGAGACGAACGTTAAACTCCCTAAACATCCACCTACCCACCTGTCACTATAGGTGGGCAAGTGGGTGGCTGTTTGAGAGTTTATCGTCCTTTACCACCACGTATGGTGATTCCAAAGACGGGGCAACGAGGAGAAGGTCAACACAAATTTATTTGACCCCAGCCCCGGTCACTATAGGTTACCAGAAGCTATCAGGAAGGTGGTTTCCACGGGCTTGAGTCTGATATGCTAGTGCCTTCATCGAATGACAAATGTTCGTGCTAATAATTATTGTTTCAGTACAAGATGAAGCGTGGCAACATGTGTGGTATGTGCGGTGACCCGGTAGATAAGCCACGCCAGAACGAGGCTGGAGGAAAATACGACACTGGGATGATGGCTGCCAGCTTCAGACCGGGAGAGGTAAGAGGTCATCTGAGGTCATCCAGTGGTTCCGATTGAACTTTAACAATAGTTACTTGACCCTTGTCAGTTTTGGAGGGAAAAAAAGGAATTAATACCTGAAAAGCAAATCACAGTGATTTACATAATAATAATAATAATAATCGCATTAATATAGGCGCTTCATCCGAAACATTTAGCTCAGAGCGCTGAGAGCTAAACCCAACACGCACGCTCACGTGAACCACACGCATTCTCTCACACACTGGACATGAACACATTACAATCACGTGGTGCGATGGGCCAGCTCAGTAATTTAAGTTTTGGAATTGTAGAATTGCATTTATTTTTTAATGTTGTGGGCTGAACATTTCCAAAGCAGAGGGGGGGGGGGGGGGAGGCCGGAGTACCCGGAGAGAACCCCCGACGGTCGGCCCGAATGAAGGGTGCCACACACGAGAAAGAAAAATTCTCGGCCCCGAGTGGGACTCGAACCTGACCTCTCTTAACAACTAGACCACCAAGTATAGGACATAAATTGTCCGGAATATTGTCCTCTATTTATGCTCGCCTTTGTACAAAATTGTCGGACACTGATTTCGAAAATGAATTGGCCTATGACCGATGTCTGCCACGAACATGAGGTCATGTTAAGGTATGTTAAATTTTTTACTTAACTCTGTCACAAACCCAACAAAAGATTTCCTTACTTCTTCCACAACACAGCGGGCACAGTTGAAAGTGCTGATGATGTCGAACCATGGAGGATTCATGGAGTTCAAGATGTGCCCCTCAAAGCCCGCGACTCAGGAGTGTTTTGACAGAAATCCCATTCAGATGGCGGACGGGTCAGGCTCGAGGTAAGTTTTGTTGTTGTTGTTGTTGTTGTTTTGTTTTGTGTGTGTGTGTGTGTGTGTGTGTGTGTGTGTGTGTGTGTGTGTGTGTGTGTGTGTGTGTGTGTGTGTGTGTGTTGTTGTTGTTGTTGTTGTTGTTGTTTGTTTGTTTGTTGGTGTGGGGAGCCGGGGTGGACGAATGGTAGAGCGTTGGACTTCTAATGCTCGCGTCGTGAGTTCGTATCCCGGCTGGGGCCAGATAAGTGTGCAGGCTTTTTCATCGTTGCCCCCCGTCTTTGATATCACCCGTATGTGGTGGAAAAGGACGTTAAAGCCCCAATCACCTACCCACCCTTGATGTTGTTGTTTTTGCATTTTTGTTATTGTTTTGTTTGTTTTTTGTAGTTGTTTTGTTTGTTTGTTTGTTTGTTTGTTTGTTTTTGTTGTTGTTTTGTTGTTTGTTTGTTTGTTGTTGTTGTTTGGGTGGGGGGTGGGGTGGGGGGTGGGACCAAGAGCTGAAGCTATAAACTGAATAATATACAAAGCAATAAACAGACTATAATCTATACTAACGTGAGAGGTTATTGATAATAATAATCCTCTGTAGCGCAGCGTCCCCGCAAAGTGGGCTCTAGGCGCTTCGCAGTTACAATCTTAGCTAATATATCAACACTACACAACACTTGGCACAACACACACACACACACACACACACACACACACACACACACACACACACACACACACACACGCTAATGTTTTCCAACTGTAATGATCCTGAATACTGCATGAAGTTGTTTGTGCTCAGGTGGTACCTTCCGAAAGCTGCTCAGGGCGTCATGACTATTAACGTCATCATACCGTCCATGACGTGCCAGAATTGCGTCATGCAGTGGACCTACACCGGGAGTACGTACCCTTCCCCTTTAACCCTCCACCCCACCCACACCCCACCACTTCCAAAGGTCGCCCCCCCCCCCTCCCCCCCCCCCCCCCCCCCCCCCCCCCCCCAGTTAACTCTTTTTCTTAAAACTTCAGCTTGGGCATCACTGTGCTGCTATTGTTCGTTGTGCACTGTCAATTATATAATGTCAAAGACACACGCAGAAACTTTTTTTTTTTTTTTTTTTTTTTTCTTTTTTTTTTTTTGGGGGGGGGGGGGGGGCAACATCGCTTTGGAAATATTCAGCCTACAAAATTTAAGAATAAATGCAATTTTAAAATTCCGAAACTTATATTGCTGAGCTGGCCTTTCGCACCACGTGACTGTGGTCATGTTCGGTGTGTGAGGGAATGTGTGTGATTCACGTGAACGTGCCTGTTGGGTTTAGCCCGCGGCGCTTTTGGGCCAAATATCTGGGATAAAGCACCTATATTAAGGCGATTGTTATTAACACCCTTCTGTCTTGTGATTAACAAGATAAGTTATTGCACATGCAAAACCAATTGTATGTTGTTTTTATTGGCTGGAAATCTGAATTTTTCGTTCTTATTTCGTTTCGAGCTCAAAGTCCAAAGACGATTTTCCAGTCTATACCTGTTATTTAATGGACAATAAAGTATTTTTGAATTTGAATTTGAATACAGTCATGTGTCAAGAGAAAACTAACTGATGCTGGTTTGCAACACATATACTGTTGTTTGTGCTCAGGTGCGGTTGGTAGTCTAGTGGTTAAGAGACTTGTCACCAATGCGAGAGGTGGGGGGTTCGAGTCCCACTCGGGGCAAAGAATCTTTCCGTCTCGTATGTGGCACCGTTCATTCGGGCCGATCGTCGGAATTTCTTTCCGGGTACTCCGGCTTCCTCCCCCTCTGCTTTGGAAATGTTCAGCCCACCAAATTTGAAAAATAAATGCAATTCGAAATTCCGAAATTTAAATAGCTGAGCACCACGTGATTGTAATGTGTTTATGTCCAGTGTGTGAGAGAATGCGTGTGATTCACGTAAGCGTGCGTGGTGGGTTTAGTTCGGGGCGCTATGAGCCAATTCACAAAAATGGGTAAAGCGCCTATACAATACTCATTATTGTTATTATTATTGCAGGCACAGAGTGGGGCATGGACGCACAGGGCAATGAGTGTGAGGGGTGCGGTCCACAGTATGAGCTGAGAAACTGTGCGGACGTCGCCATTATGCCGGGAGGCCAGGCGCAAAGTAGGTGCATGCAGTCAAACTTGTTTGTCACTGTGGCGAGGCTCCGTATGTCCATAGAATTTTATAATAATAATAATAATAGACCATAACACTTAGTGAATCTACAATCTATTTTGGTCCCATGGGTTTTAATAGTTAAAAATTGTGGAGTCAGTTTCCACGTGTGCACGTAGGTATTTTCACATGTATATAATGCTGTGAGATTAAGGCAACAATCAAAAGGCAGAGAAAAACGGCCAACCCAAAGAGACAAAATTGATAGATTCACATCTTCACGGTAGACTTGTATTGTCATCCCTTTGATGTGAAAAAGGTGTATCGAAAATCTCATCATGAATTTTGTCTAACGTTGAAGCAAGATAACAAGTTTAACCTATAGTTTACTCAGGTTTGTGTCTATGGATACAGTTTTCTGTAATTTCAGTTGACCCAGCCATCCAAAAGTATAACGACGCTGAAAATGGCGGACGGAACCCCATGGGAACTTACTACTTTGATCCTTGGGCGGAGGCACCCAAGGAAGGAAATGACATGGATCGTCAACAGAGTGGTTCCCCTTTCGTCCAAGACCCTTGGGCCAATCCGTCCCCGCCACGTAGGCCAATGGGAAACAACCAGGTCGATCCCTGGACCAACCCACCTCAGGTTCGATCCCCGTTTGAGAGGGACCCGTGGAACCAAGTAAGGACTACCCCTGCGCCGTGGGGACGACCCAACCAGCCCGACCCTTGGACAAACCCTCCACCGAACAGATCCCCTTTCGGACCTAGGCGACCCATGGGAAACAACCAACCAGACCCATGGACCAATCCACCCATGAGGGGGAACAACCCAATGGATCCGTGGCCGAACACTCAGAGAGTTACCCCTGCCCCGAGAATGGGAGGCAACAACCGGATGGACCCGTGGCCAAGAGCAACGCCGGCGCCAAGGATGATGGGAAACAACCAAAGAGATCCCTGGCCAGGCACGCCCAGGGCGACGCCAGCTCCGCGGATGATGGGAAATAACCAGAGAGACCCTTGGACAAATCCACCGAGAGCTACTCCAGCCCCGCGGATGATGGGAAATAACCGACGAGATCCGTGGCAAGGCACCCCGAGGCAAACACCAGCTCCGCGCATGAGAAGAAACAACCAGATGGATCCTTGGCCAAATAATCAAAGAATGACGGGAAATAACCAGAGGATGACGGGAAACAACCAGATGGATCCATGGCCAAATAATCAAAGAATGACGGGAAATAACCGTCGTATGACGGGAAATAACCAGAGGATGACGGGAAATAACCAGATGGACCCTTGGCCAAATACCCAGAGAGGAAACCAACAGCAGAGAATGACGGGCAACAACCAGCCCGATCCATGGACGAATCCCCCACAGATGAACAGAGATCCGTGGACCAACCCTCCCAGACAAAACTCCCCTCGCCAGATGACCATGACCAACAATAACCGACCTGGCCCCTGGGTCAACTCTGGATCCCCGATGACACCACAAAGATCTCCCCCAGCCAACCGAATGAACGATCCATGGATGAACTCTCCACAGGGAAACTCAGGCTCTCCGTTTTCTCCACCAGCAGGAGGTCAAGGGAATGACCAATGGGGTCAGAACGTCCCCGGTGACTCGGTCATCTACAATGTGGAGGTGGGGAACCAGCCGGTGATGCTCCAGCCTTCCATGACTTGCGTGGCTGTAGGCGAGAAGGCAGGAGAGGAGGGGATGGACCAATGGTGTACTGACAACTGTAACCTCAACTACTGCCCGCAGCTGCACTGTTCTTGCTAGGAGAGTAGGGGATGGACCAATGGTGTACTGTAACGTCAATTACTGCCCGCAGCTGCACTGTTCTTGCTAGGAGAGGATGGGATGGACCAATGATGTACTGACAACTGTAACCTCAACTACTGCCCGCAGCTGCACTGTTCTTGCTAGGAGAGTAGGGGATGGACCAATGGTGTACTGACAACTGTAACCTCAACTACTGCCCGCAGCTGCACTGTTCTTGCTAGGAGAGGAAGGGATGGACCAATGGTGTACTGACAACTGTAACCTCAACTACTGCCCGCAGCTGCACTGTTCTTGCTAGGCAACGCTACACACACCCGACACATCTTTGATGCATTTGTTGCTGCCTTCATACATATTTAATTTTTAGAATACAAATAATTTAAACGGCCTTTGAAGTATGGTTGAAGTACTTCATGTGGTATCCACAACATGTGATTGACTTTTCAATCGTTCAAAATACTAGTAATAGGAAATGCTGAAACGCTAAAATGTTGAAATGTTGAACTTGAGGTAAAGAACCATAGGCCCTATCCCAAAAATCAATCAAGCAATCAGTTTAAAAACTAAAAAAGCCTCAAAAACCCCAAAACAACAACACACACAAAAAAACAACAACGAAAAAAAAGATAGGTATTGGGTGGAGCTGCACTGCGGCGACGCGTTTCCACCATGGGAAGCAACCCGAATTTCTCGAAAGGGACAATAAAGCAACAATAAAAAAAAAATACCAACCAATCAATCGATCAATGTTGAAACGCGGATACTTGCCGTGAGAAATCATTTGTGAGATCAAAATGCTTTCCTCATTCCACTGCTTCTGTGCGGCGCTGCCCAACTGTTGAGATCCTTTTTGTGTGTAAAAACGTTGTTATTACAAAAACCATCTTCATTGTTTCTGTATTTTCTAATGAGGTTCATGTCAGGAACAGTAAGCGTTCTTCTAAACTTGCTTCTTAAACGCAGATGTAGAATTCAGCACGCTACAGATGTTCATCTCTGATCCGGCTTTTTCATCATAAATTTTTCCGCGTTATATAATATATTGGTTTGACAAATAAAGCGAGTCCGTAGCGTATACATTGTTTTGTGTGGTGTCATTGTGAAATAAGCTAGCACAGTAAGAGCGTGTGTGGAACGTGTTTAATTTTCTCGAATAAAACAGAAAGCGAGGAATAGTCCTGACACTGACTCAGACATGAAACTAAAGGTAAACAAGTTTCAAGTCAACGCAGACAGATATACAGACACATTACTGGATTACCCAACCCTGCCCGGCCATATAAATACGGCCGAAATTACTGATTTTTTAAAAGCAGAGGACACTGCATGGTATACGGTATACACGCAATTGTTGTGTACAGACGCAAATGTAATATCGCTTTGATCAGTAAGAAGAAGAAGAACCCACCTATATATTTCAAGTAAACACTTACCAACCACCCGAATTCTCGATCCTCACTAGGCTGATATTATCTCTGCTTCCAGCATGACAAAATGACTGCATGTCCTGAAAACGCATGCACAGTTTAATTTGGGAGCAGATTATTTATTTAGAACTAAATTACTCCCCTCCTCACACAAAGCTTGCATTATTATGACAAGGTCGTGCTCCATGGCATTTGAATTTTACGTCAGTTCTCTGTTTCTCATTGGAATGAAGCCTTTCTAAGACACGTAGGCGACGAAATGTTCACGACGTAGTGTTGAAGACCTAATAAAAACAAAACAACAACAACAAAAAAAAAGGCAAAAATCCGCAATGACGAAACATGTCGCACATTTGCAAACAGATACTGAAACTGAGTAACCAGATAATGCCATTTCTGAACACAACACTTTATTTTCACTGCCTTCTGCTTTTAAAAACTATGTGCAATGCAACCATAACAGTACAACAACAACAACAACAACAACAAAAATGATAAATTGAAAGTAACAAGCACAGGCGTTTTATCTTCCCACGAAAACGGAACATAAATCATTTCAGAATCTGGCATTTTTGCGAAAAGCTTTTGAAACTATGTGCGATGCAGTCACAATGCAATGCAAACGCACACAAAAAAAACTTTTATCATGATGAATTGAAAGTAACAAGCACAAGCTTTTGACCTTCCTACAGAAACGGAAAATAAGTCATTACAGGATTTGGCGATTTTTTTATATTTTTTTTTTAGCTCACTTGTGTAACAAAAGGGAGAATATGTAACAACCCTCCGTCGTCTGTGTGTGTGTGTGTGTGTGTGTGTGTGTGTGTGTGTGTGTGTGTGTGTGTGTGTGTGTGTGTGTGTGTGTGTGTCCGCATTAGCTTTTTCTCAGAATCTGCAAACAGCACAGGCACCAAATTAACAGCCATGAGCCCTTCCCCCCCAAAAAAAAACCCTTAATCTCTGCTTTGTTCCCTCATATTGTCCCGTCTTAGGTATTGTGCGGCCGAGCACGCAAACTAATATTGTCGGCATTCGTGTGGAAACACCGTTTGTTTGTTGTTGTTGTTGTTTTCCCCTTGCGCAGCCGCAAGCTCCCGGGATTGTTCGGTCGTTTGCGGACGGCCCCCGTAGAGTAGTGGTTAGCACTTCGGACTAAGGACCGGGAGACCCAGGTTCGAAACCCAGCCGAAGCAAGCGGGAGTTTTCCTACCTAGGTCGGGTCCTGTCCAGAACGGGTGTGCTACGGGCTCACTGTAGGCTAGACCTTGAAAACATACGTTTGTCGTGTGATTAACATACGTGTGTGTGGTTTCTTGACGGGTGTCAGCTGGCGTTGACTGTGATAGAGTTATGTAATGTTATGTTATGTTATGTTATGTTGTTGTAATATATCATAAGATAAGATCAGATCAGATCAGATCAGATCAGATCAGATCAGATCAGATCAGATCAGATCAGATAAGATAAGATTTATTGCTTCTTAGTTACAATTAAGAAGAATTTGCTTTGCTCCTCTTGATAAAAAACACAATTGATATACACAAACATACCATAGAAATACATATACACATTCACACACTCAGTCATTGGCTAAAACACAATTTAAGAGCATAGGCATTGGCATTGCCTCACATTAAACTATGTTAAACAAGCACTAAGAATAACAGTTAAAAAGGAGGGGCAGGCCTAACACAGAATACAGATCACAGATAACAGCTCTCTCTACATATAGATCCTTCATCCACACACATCTTATCTTCTGAGCTCGCATAAGCACCCGCATCCACCCACACACATCACAGGGTAAGATATATATATATATATATATATATATATATATATATATATATATATATATATATATATATATATAGACTCCGGAGAAATAAGACCTAGTCGCAGACCAAGAATCCGCTTAAGGTGGAGACATGATTATCTACATCCTATGAACTTAATGAAGAAGCAAGTGGGACGTAGATCAGTCAAGCGAAGATGCACGATCTCCTTGCCGCTATACATACCGATCCTTATCGTATTCTTTTACGTACTGATTACTAGAACTGAAGTTGCAGTTATCTTTCATCCCAGCTCTGGCCAGCCATACCACAAGGTCTTTTTCAGTCCTGCACTGCTAGGCCTACCTGGATCATTATGACTGGCCGGGTGCTGGCGGGGGTGGGTGGACGATGAATGGAAACAATCAGTCCATGTACCAATTATGTTATAGCACTGGAGGCGTTATGCCGACTAAAACGAAGAAGAAACAGGGGGGTGAGGGTGGACGCTGAGAAAATACCAGCACGTTCAATGCCGCTAAATGGGCTGTTACGGTAACAGCACTGTGTTGTCAAAAGCTACACCTGCTCTTGTGTGTGTGTGTGTGTGTGTGTGTGTGTGTGTGTGTGTGTGTGTGTGTGTGTGTGTGTGTGTGTGTGTGTGTGTGTGGAGGGGGGGGGACAGGGGGGGGGGGGACAAAGGTGTCCATTGGCAAAACCAGCCTGTTTTCTTTCCATCTACACAATGGGCTCTGAACGAAACCCTTTGCAGGGGGGTGGGAAATAATGGCATTTACGATTTGGAGAAAGATGATCTGGGTACCTGGGTACGGGCCGATCGATTTACAGGACCAACAATACCCGCACATTTCCCACATAGCACAAGCATACGTCTTGCATTTACATTTACCTAGGCACTTAACTCGAACCGACTGTCTGAAACCCGATGGTGCGTGACTGTGGCAATAGAATGATTTATTCGTGTCCATGCTCTGTTTCCGAAAAACTGTACACTAAAATAAACGCTAAAACACCAACGGTTTTGTGAACGATACCAAGCTACGCAAGCGTATATCTGCATACAGGCAAACATGCAATATTTTCATCCCATACATTTATTTTCCATGCTTTGTTATCTTGGCTCCTGCCAATGCACTGATGTTTTCCAGTCTTTGTCATCTCCTGATAACTTCTTTTTTTTTTGTTTAATGTTTGACAAGCGCGGGTTTCCATACGTGCGTATCAATCACTGGCCATCGATTTCTACTAAAGTTTCATGCCACGCAACACGTGCAGTCTAAACACAATGATTTTTATGGAGATCCTATACAACTACCCACTCCGTAATGTTATTTTAAATCACAAATGCATGACAGAAACTACCGCGTGTGCTGATACTGCGTTAAAAGCAGGGTCACTGAGCAATGAACTCCCCGAGGCCTGGGGACAAATCTCTCAGCGTGGGGTACAAATTCAAAATTGAATTACATTCTGCTGCGTGAAACGCGGCTTACACACAGTCTAATATCGTACGAATTTGTACCTGAAAAGTATTTAGGGTGGAACTGAGGGCAAAACGGTGCGGGCCCTACAGCAACGTTCAGTTCATGTGCTCAACAGTTCTAAAGAGACGACGGGCCAATGGGGGTAATCACGAACGCACTCCCCTTCAAAACGCTTTTTAATATGGAAGAGGCCAGTGCGGGCGTTACCGTCAAAGCCGAGAAACATCTTTCAAAAAAGGCCACTTGTCTACTCAAGTGACCGCCACAAATGTGACCCTTCCATGTGGGGGCTCTCCCAATAATATTCAGACCCTGGCCCTTTCTGGTTGGCACCTCATGCGGAAAACCCGATCGCACAAGAAACAAAATTGTGCCGGGCTAAAGCGCTCTGGAAAATGACAATGGCCGCTCGGGCGCCGGAGGCCGACTGAAATAATCATACAAGTGGCACCCACAGGGTCGTTCCGAGTTCCATTTCGGGCGTGCCAACCGGGGCAACCCCGACCCCCGATGGTGCCAAGATCCGAGTGTTCCTTGAAGCGGAACCTCACCAGACAGCACGAGAGTGTTCTAATCCTGCACGATAGAATTTCTGAGAGAAGTGTAAGCACAAAAAGCCTACACTTGCAGAGAATAGAAAGGGTCTTGCCCAAGTGCTCACGCTCGCTACACTGTGGAAATGTGCTGTCTAACATAAAAGGCCGTTACAAATCTTACAAAAACCCTTATTCAAGCACAGTGATTAGGTTTACAAAATAAATGACAAACATGTCTGTCTACTGATCACGTTTACTGCTCTGCTCTGCAGCGCAAGCACAAGCTTGTTTGGGGGCACACAAAGACAAGGTGTAATTTATAAATTGCCCAAGGAAATACCACAGAATAGTTTTACAGCTACCATTCATACCATTACCAGCCGGCAAGAGCATGGAATTTCTGTAATAACTACACTGTATCACAAAGGCTCACATGGACGACTCCAGCTAATGATTATGCTTTGACGAATGACAATTAACTTCATCAATCGTTATTTTGTTGACAGGAGCAAGGAGCGGTAAGATATTCATGTTATTTATGACGCAGTGTACCGAATTGCCCGGACTGTGACGGCTCGACGCAGCTTGACAACCAGACCATCTGAGCTATGATCGAGATTACCCACACTGAATACGATATGTATCTACTTCATTTATTCAACACGAGCCGGTTTTCTTTATTAAACCAAGGCAGGTCACGCCCTTTTGTCCAAGGTCTGCCTGTTGCAAGCCTGCTTCCCCTAAAGGGACTAGTCTGAACGCACCCCTTATGGTGATGCCACAGCCGCTAAACACAGAGGAATGCTGTAACGCTAGCAAAGAAGCGTTCAGGCGGGCCCGGTTCATCACAAGGGTTAAAGATTATTTAGACCACAGCAGGGGCGCCGGAACCGGGGGGGGGGGGGGCAGCTGCCCCCCCCCCCCTGTACCCAAGCAGGGGGGGGCAAGAGTATCTTTTTGCCCCCCCCCCCCCCCTGGAAAATCAGGTGACTATGGCAAGAGGGGGGGCAAAGCCATGGTCCTGCCCCCCTCCCTTCCCCTACCCCTCTTCCTGCTCTCTACCTCATCCCACCCAACAGAGAACTCAGTTTAGCCGTTGCATGAAATATCAAAACGACTTGGCAGAAAGTCGTCTAATAATCTCCCCCCCCCCCCCCCCCGCTTTTCACTTTCTTCCAGCAACGTCCTTCCTTTGAGATTCTGCCCCCCCTCCCCCTCTCCCCAACATCTTCCGGCGCCCCTGGACCACAGGACTACATACTGAGCTCTTTTATCACACAGCTGCCGGTGGCCAACGCCCGATCACAGAACTGTCTGTTGGATCTTTACTTCAAGAAATCATATGACCGTGGCAGACGCAAAGCTCACGAGGGCAACCTTCATACAACTCACACACCTGAAGACACATGTACAGGACTGACTTACAAACGATTCTCTGAAAAACGTCAGACGTAATGCTGATGGTAGACGGGCCCATAAAACGGCATCAGATGACTCAATAATCCAACCGTGAAACCAGCAGGGTGATAATCGGAATCAAAGCTACCTGGCAACACGATCGATACTTGACGCAGTCCGACCCGTCACTAGGGAGTAGTATCGAGCGACTATTTTCTTTCACGAATTTTTCTCTCTTAAAATTAAATGTAAAACCGAGAACCAAAGGACATGGAGACCAAATGATAATTAAACAAAGGATAATTGAATGTATAATGAACGTACACCTACAACCGGGGCGGTCGGTGGTCTAGTGGTTAAGAGACTTGTCACCAATGCGAGAGGTGGGGGGTTCGAGTCCCACTCGGGGCAAAGAATTTTTCCTTCTCGTATGTGGCACCGTTCATTCGGGCCGATCGTCGGGGGTTCTCTCCGGGTACTTCGGCTTCTTACCCCTCTGCTTTGGAAATGTTCCGCCCACCAAATTTGAAAAATAAATGTAATTCTAAATTCCGAAATTTAAATAGCTGAGCTGACCCTTCGCACCACGTGATTGTAATATGTGTATGTCCAGTGTGTGGGAGAATGCGTGTGATTCACGTGAGCGTGCGTGTTGGGTTCAGTTCGCGGCGCTTTGAGCCGATTCGTGAAATTGGGTAAAGCGCCTATACAATACTCATCATTATCATTATCATTATTAACCTTCATCGTGAACGAACGTATACGGAGCGGCATCTCACAACCACTGAAGATCAAAGAACAAACGGAACAGACCAACACAAGATGATCACAGACGTAAACAGGTCAAAACTCAGCCCGGAATAGTCCGACTCAAAACTGAGATACCCCTCGTGCTGCGCAAACGGTCAGCAGGTGATTGTTCTCCGGGCTGAGTACTGAACTGTACAGCAGAGAAGACAGAAGACTGCATCACATGCGCTATACAAGGCGCGCACAAGCGGGGTAAGGAAGCTGTACCGATCGAAAAGTGACCAATCCTCAGACACAATAGGTTTAGCCGGATGGCGCTTTCCGTGTACGTTTATCAGACAATAGATCTATTAGATGTCCTCAGTTGGTACGCCGACATCAAAAGGCACTGCCCATGAAAGCGTTTCTGCATGAGTGAATCAGACAAGCAAGTACCGGCACATGTACCACTGGGATATTGAGATACATCTATTGTTTGGTTCCTGTCTACCAGAAGAAGGGGCTGGTCTACGATTCTTGAATGTCCAGCTAACATGCCTAACACTCACTTAATTTCACGACCCACTACAGGTGAAACAATGAACTCGCTTGGGGAATGACATCCAGACGCTCTACTGAGTGTACTGATCTCAGTGATTTACTCGAGTAAAACTAGGGAACAGGGAAACGTCAAGCGACGGAATGTCTCCCAGCTTGATGTCTATGTGATGCAGGCGGACGGACAGACAGACAGTCACACACAAACGGATACAGACACACTGATCCATTGGTCGGGTGACTAGGCAGAAGTAATGGACAGTACTCTAGCTACAAGCTTACGGCCGAACACATTCGCAAAACACAGAAATCTCTCTCTCTCTCTCTGTGTGTGTGTGTGTGTGTGTGTGTGTGTGTGTGTTTGCGCAATGGGGAAAAATCAAACAGTATGCATGCATAATTGTTCAGGCTCTCTCTCTCTCTCTCTCTCTTTGAAGTGCTGCAACATTGTGATAGATTTTTAGGTATGAGTGTGCGAGCATGTAATAGGTGGAATGGGTGTGCATGGCCGTATGAGTGAGTGTTTGGCATGTTTTTTATGTTTATTATGAGAGACCACAAAGCAATGTTCCTCTTTTGGAAATTTAATAAATGTCTTATGTCTTATGTCATAACACTTGAAATGAGTTCAGCCATTTACTACTGTAGACTTGAGGTTGTTCTACTTCCCCACTCGTGTATAACCAACTCGCTTACAACGAAACCTCGCTTTTAACGAACAGGAAAGAATTCCCCAGCCAAACCCCTTCTTTGCAAGACTAAATTTTCCTCGGATGTAACGAATTGGCCTTAACACAAAGCGTATAACGAACTCGCTTTTTAAGAACAGTTTCTGTCAATTTACCCTAGGATGTAACGAAATGGGATCACTAAAGCGTTAACAGTGTTCCTATTTTTGCTACAAATCCCGTTGCGTCGATCAACACAGAAACGGCACATGATTTGTCGAGGCCTCAAAAGTTCGAAAACTCGCGCGTAAAGGCACTGCGGCCTGTGGAAGAGGCAGCTTCGTTACTTTTTTTTTGAGGTCAGCATTCAGGGGAAGTCATCCTCATGTGTGGGACGGTAGACTCCAGAGTGCAGTCCCTTTTCGGCGGGGCGTGAAAATGTGACTGCTTACACCCAGCGCCATTTTTAAAAATGGCGAATTTTTTTTAGAAAAGCAGAGACTTGTGTGTCATATGATTCGATTTGAAACGAAGTCTTGAATATCCGACCACTTTTCGTTTGGGCAAAATCTTTGCCAGCGGACAATTATTGTTGCGCTTTGATGGCACTGTTTACGTGGTACACTGATCCAACAGGATGTGAGTAAACGGCAAGGGGGTTGCACTCTGACAACAAAGGTGTTGCACTCTACAGGCAAGTATTATTGCACGGTGCAGACGATCACGTACCTGCCTTGTGGTGGAATAAGAGACGATTGCAAAAGCATACACACCCGTGCTCTATGACTGAAATGTAATATAGATCTGTCCATTCAGACAGAGACATGTTGTGTGTGTCTCTGATTCAGAAACACGCCTACTTTCACTCTTGAGACAACCTGCCATCACTCGCGCCACTGAGGATCCCTCAGGGTTCAAAGTTGGTCAAGGATGACATAGTGCGTGACCTTGTGTTTGAGAGCACCGAGACAATTTAGGCCCGTCACGGTAGCGCAGTGAGCGCCATTTCCCCACCGTTCACAGAGGTACTTTCCACTGAAAGACTCTGTGCCCCAGAGAGTGGTGGGACGGTGTCTTACCTCGGAAAAATCACACCGGTGACGCGGCTATGCCGCGAATCCGACCGGCTGTCGCATGCCGTGACGTGGAAGAATGCTGCCAGGAAAGCTAAGAACTGAAATGAATTTCGTCATATTGTTATATGCACATATCAGTAAGACTTTCATCTTCCCACCCAAACCGATTTTATATCGAAAATTTTATTCATGTAAGGACACGAGTCATATTTGTTCGACTGCAATGAGACTCGAGAGCTATTTTGCAGTTTAAGACGAAGCTGACAAAAAATACCACGTTAATTCCAGTAGTTTCAAAACAGACACGTATCCGTGATGTCTTTGTGACTTACATGCCAATTGTTGTGACGTAGGATGCTTTAGTGTTTTCGCAATTTAAAAAAATATCAGAGCAGTGCGAAATCCTCGGCTAAGAACCGGCCAACCGTCTGTTTGATACAGGCTGGTTCTTAGCCGGGGCGAGTGCTGGTTCATAGCCACAAAATATTCACTACCAATTTTCTTTCTCGAACTGCGCGCGATCTAAGCCACAAATTGCACTAATTTTGCTAGGTGTGGCCGCAAGACATATTATAAAACAGGGACGTTTTCATAAACGTGACTTTCCTTCTTGTAATTTTATATTATCGCGAATGAAAGTGATTTTTCTACAGTAAACGAGACTAAATTGCTTCCAACGTGAGTGTACGCGCAAGCAGCACCACAAAAACCACTTACGATTTGAACAGAGACCTTCTGCGACAAGACATGCCAACCTCAGATCGAGACAAGCTTTCGCAAGTACAGCGCAGATGATTTTCTGAGAGAAGTCGCGTACGGCCAAGCAACGCTAGCGCTCAACGCCGCAAGCCGGTTAGAATCGGGATAGCCGCGTCACCGGTGTGAAAATGGACTGATCTGATAGAAAGCGCCTGTTTGGTTCTGACTTCATCTTCACCGACACGATTTACATGTCACAGTGGTGCAGCGATCGGGGATGGGGGAGGAGGGGGGGGGGTGAGGTTAACTCGGGAACCAAGCCAATGATGCGTCTTGGCTTGGCTAAAGGTACGACCTCGACCTCTTAGCCACGTGACTGGGGTTAGGTTGAGGTAGGATTCAAGATGGGTTCGGTCGGGATGGGGGTTGATGAGGTTGGGTCTGGGTTACCAACATGCCTTGGGGAAATGGAGGGGAGTTGTCACATGGTGAGAATGCTGTGGTGAGCTGCTGCTTTGAGTGAAATTTCAGGGTCTAGGCAGTTCTGCACTTGTTATCTGATCTACGAGTGAATTTTGTTTTTGCACCAACTCTTTGCCAGCTTCAGTGATGTTCGTCCCAGGTCAGGGGGTGGGATCCACGGAGGGCTCGAAAGCTGGGTCAATTTTTTTAAAATTATTATTATGGATGATGATGGAGATGAGGATGATGGTAAGATGATGCTGGAGGTCCGTGTGGTTTGGGACTGCGGGACAGGGATCATTCCACGCTTCCTGTCATAAATATCCCGGAGTTAACCAGGCCCTGGAACTACGGCACCTGCGGTGCCGGTGTGTAATCATCCACATCATAAGATGTTTCATACAAAGGGAAGCACCCCCAAAGTCGCACCCGTGAAGTGGGTGAATCACGGCTGTGTGGCAACAGCCTCCGCATTGGGCCCATAGCACACCCGCTCTGGGTAGGAGCCGACCTAGGTAGGAAAAATCCCGCTTGTCTCGACTGGGACTAGAACTCGGGTCTCCCGGTCAATGGTACAGGGGCCGGTACGAGTGAAATTTCAGGGTCTAGGCACCGGTTGTCTGATCTTACACAAATTCACTAAACTCAGCCAGTAAGATAGTGTAAAAACCACGACAAAAACTTAGGGATTTCATGAAATCCCTGGAAATTTTAGGGATTTCATGAAATCCCCGAGTGAAACAGTAATTACATAAACTACATAAAAACTACACTAAAATTACATATATATATATATATATATATATATATATATATATATATATATATATATATATATATATATATATATATATATTATAGAATAGGAACAAAGGCGTTACTTGTCCAATGGCATACAAAGCACACACCTCCTAGATCTAGGGAGCGCTCTCAGCTTTACTTACTTCCCCTATATATATATATATACATATATATATATATATATATATATATATATATATAAGGAGCACCACCACTACCAGCAAGAACAAGAAGTCATTTCTGTACGCGTCGTTCTATTGAACCCTATGGAACGTTCAGCATTAACCCAAGATCGGTCTGTCACAAAATTTACAACGTATGGCTTTTAAATTTTGTCGTGCCAGTTTCAGTATAGTATATCCCCATGCTGCGAAAAGCACAGTTTGAAGGACGCGCTGGTATAGGGCTGGTTGATCTCATTATTCCGAACAGGATATCATTCCTCCACAGCCCCCCAGACCCCACCCTCCACCTCCACCCCAAGACAACCCATCTCCATCTGCCAACCTTGAGCACGCGTTATTTTATACGTGCGGACCTGATTTCCATCATGTTGACGACCGTTAGAGGAGACAGCCACTCATGTCTGATTCAGGATCTGAAACTGATCTGACCGGATTCGGGAAAAATTAATCAAAACTATAGCTGCTCACTAGGGGGTCTTTCCCACGGCCGTACGCTGACCTAACTTCATCCAGAGGTCGGTTCCGTGTTTTTCAGAATGCGTGTATCGGGTTGTCGGGAACATTGTGCACGTGCACGGTGTGGAACATGTTGGGTGTCACGCGCTGAAAAATAAGCCATTCCAGCCGGTCAAAGAACACAAGTGCACGGGGCCTTAAAATGCCTATATATTCCGTATTAGCCTGAGGCACAATAGTCACCCCTAAAAATGCTTCGATCTAGAAAGAAAAACTGCCATGCACGGAACATTCCAGGGCACACATATCAGACAAGTTTTTTTGTTTTTTTTTTTTAAATGAATGTCTCCTTTCCGCTCAGGCCTCACTGGGGTAATGCAAGTCTACTTTCTGTTCAGGCCAGACAGGCAGTTCACTTAAATCTACTCAGGTCACTTGTGCCCGACCTGTGCGCAAAACGTCCCAGCGTCAATGGCAGCTTGCCTCTTGTTGCGGCCCCCTGGCATGCACCTTGCCCTACAAAATACTAAAATCACGCTCTTTCACGACAAGAAAAATCACTGCAAACTAGCGCACACGCCAAACTGGGTTCTTCAAATAAGCACTTCACATGACCCCCTCGCTCAGCTTGTGTCAGTTACGCCTGTATACACGTGATGTTTTATTCCATCTACAGTCAAACATAATATGTGAGCTTTTGTTGAGCTCACCCGGATCCAGGACACAACTCGACTCCGGCTGCACGCCTCGATAAGGGCAATGGCTGAAGTTTCAGATCACATAATTATTGGGTTTCATGAACGCAACTCCAGCTATCATTATACCAACACATTCCTGGCTGCTCCTTCACAGACTTACTCATTCGTTTACTCACTCACTCACTCACTCACTTGAGGTTCGGTAGTGAGTTCTGTCACGGGCCAAATAATTATTTGAGATGGTCTTTTTCTCGTTGAAAACGTCTATGATATCACCAATACGTGGTGGAAAAGGACGTTATACCCTGAACACCCACCCAATCGACTTACTTACTTACTTACTTACTTACGTAATTAAGTATTGTAACGTGCTTATTTACTTATACTTACGTATACGGAAGGTGTGGGGCCACTTTGGACACGTCTGAGATCAGAAGGTCGATGATTTGACTGAAACCTGAAACGGTCGAAATTCGTGCAGAGCTGTTTCTTTTCAAGTGCCCCCCGTTTTAGTAATCACCTCCTGATGCAGAAGCCACCAAACACTCTTACTGACTGACTGACTGACTTACTTACTTCAAATGGGGCAGTCGGTGGTCTAGTGGATTAAGAGACTTGTCACCAGTGCGCTCTAGAGGTCAGGCGCTCAAGTCCCACTCGGGGCAAAGAATTTTTCCTTCTCGTATGTGGCACCGTTCATTCGGCGCCTATACAATACTGATTAATATCATTATTAATAATAACTTGACTGGGCTTTTTTCTCGTTGCCTCATCTTTTGATATCACCCTTTCGTGGTGGAAAAGGACGTCACACTGCCAAACACACCCTCCCATCTCACCCTTCTTCATTAAATAACTATTTGCTGTAACTGTTCTCTGTTTCAGCAAGCTCCATTGTTGCGTCACTTCCTGTTTGTTTCCTGGCGCTGCTCGTGAGCGCCGCTGCGTACAGAGCCTAACTCCTGGCCTCCGCTCGTCCACAGATGATACGAAATGATGTTTATTAGAGCTGCTAATAGCATTAGGACACTTGAACAAAACAAAACAAAACAAAACAAAACAAAACAAAACGAGACAGAAAAAAAAAGATCCGTCCATTCCCTGTGGGTTCTGTTTGAATTTTGCTTGACATATCAATTCAGTTTACATATCAGTTAAGACGCTAGCAGACTTGATCTGTGAAACAGTTCTTTACCCTTGTCGCTGGTTGTGCCTCTTGCGTGTGTCGATTTATATCGTGGCTACTCTCTCTCTCTCTCTCTCTCTCTCTCTCTCTCTCTCACGCACCAAGCAGTGTAAACAAAGAGCTAATGATGGCAACCTGTGCTTCCTTACATTCCTGGTAAACCTTTAGCTAAGTGTAGTTTTTCCAATGTGATAATCTTGAAACAAAAACACCCAAATTCCAGGTACTCATTCATTGGATTTTATATGCAAAACTAACAAAACGCTAAGTTCACACAGATGATTGATCACCAGTAAAGACATTTTACGACACGAAATCTGTATTTTGCATTGTACACAGTTTGGATAGGATCCCTGAAGCGTACTGCCAAAAATCGCCGTACTGACAGGCTCAAATAATTATGCGGGTGGGTGGGTGTTTGGGGGTTTAACGTCCTTTCAAATAATTATGCACACAAAAGGTTATTTTATTTGGTCATATCTTGACACCAGTTAGTAACGGTGAAATAATGAGATCAGACCAGATCAGACGTGCATCTAAGTTTTCTGGGAAACGTTTCATAAAATTGTAATGAAATACGTCGAGATATTGACTATTGAAATTTATTGATTGTTTCAATTAAAGTATCATCAGTTTTGAAAATTGTTGTAAAAACCTTTAAAGAGATCGGGCGAGTCAGTTACCATAAAACATGAATAACAAAGCATTTGGGGTTTGATATTGTGTAATATAGCACACGAAAAGCAACTGGAAACTATGCTGAATAGTGGGAGGATTACCTGTTGTTAGTGTTAGGATGGTGGGGTTCGTCTGACAGCTACGTTCGCTCACTGGTGCGGGAGTCTTTTTCTTATGAATCTCATTTTGATCAACTACCGAATGTTGTTTGGTAATACTGTACTGACAGGATTTTTGTGATTTGTGGTTTTTATCACTATGCATTATTACAACTTTGCTTTTCCTTTCCGTGAAAAATAAAACTGTCGCATTCAGAAAATATCTCGGAGTGTGTGTGTGTGTGTGTGTGTGTGAGAGAGAGAGAGAGAGAGCCTCAGTGGAGAGAGAGAGAGAGAGAGAGAGAGAGAGCGCGCCACAGAACGAAAATGTGTGCTTTTTTACGTCTGTGGCCAGCCACGCTTTTAGCGTGGTCGACTGCATAGTGACTACATCCGGCAGCTACTATCCTTTTACGGAAATGTTCGTAAAAAATGCGGGTTTGCGAACCGATAAAAGCTTGAAGCGAGTGGTGGTGAGCACAGACCTCGGTCAGATTTGAGCTTAGCGCTTACTCCTTGCGTGCCTTCATCAACACTTCTTGACGGTAAGATTGTTTAAATTGTTAACACCTTTGTCACATCACGATTGGATTCTCGCAAATCAGTTTTGATCGATCTGCCAACAGAACAGATGAACCGTGTCCAAAGTGTGCAAAGCAGTGCGGTACGGCTGTTTTGAAAAAGAAAACATCTGATAGTATCACCCCCAAGCTGAGGCTTCTTCAGTTCAAAGTTTCAGCTTCGTTTATTAAATCCCGCCTCCAGTACAAAATCTCCAAACTGGCATTTTGCTTCTTTTTCCGGCCCAACTTTCAAATTTTTCACCAAACAACACGCACTCTCCGTTCTTACTCTGAAAGACTTTTGAAAGTTTCTCACCGAAACATCAAGACAGTAGGCGAATACGCGTCTAGAACATCATCCCAGCCGATCTGAAAGACTTGACGGACGTAACCATTTCAAGTTTGACTTGAAAACACATCTGTTCCTACCAACTTTTGACTAGGTCATTACGGTTACGTTATTCTTCCCCTTGATTCAGCTACTATGTCTAGCATCTTTGGTGTAATCTGTTGGTAGGAACTTGGCAGGAAGCGAATTTAGTCTTTTTGTTTTCTTTTTTTTTTTAGGAATTGCGCTACACATTATTATTATTATTTTAAAGAAATAAAAAAACTGTGCAGGCGCATCGCGGTTGGATGATGTGTATCTGGGAGGAAAATGCCAAAAGGCTCATGCATGTTCAATGTTTAAATGATTTGAGATCTATTGCTCTCCGGCACTTCTCAAGTGATAAAAGTGTTTGAGAGACTATTCTGAACCCACCTAGAGCTCAGGTTGCTGTTTTTCAAGATCCGCTTCAGTTTGCCTACCAATTAAGAATTAGTGTTGAAGATGCACTATACTGTACATGTTTCACTGAGTCTATTCTCGCTTAGAAAATGCAAACAGTTCGGTCAGAGTCATGTTTTCAATGAACTTAAATTTATCTACTGGATCCTGGATCATAGGCTATCTTACCCACAGACCTCAGTTTGTTAGGCTGCACAATCAGACTATTTCTGACACTGTCTGTACACTGTAGCTCCTCAGGGAACAGTGCTATCTCCCTTTCTGTTCACTCTCTATACGGCCGATTGCAGACACACAGACGAGTCTTGTCATCTTCAGATATTTTCAGACGATTCTTCCATCGTTGGTTGTATTCTCAACGATGATGACTCTGCATACAGAAGGGAAGTTTCGCATTTTGTGTCCTGGTGTGATTCAAATTTCCTGCAGCTCAATGTCATCAAGACTAAAGAAATAGTTATTGATTTTAGAAAGAAGTCAGTCAGTCCTGTTCCTGTTGTCATCAGTGGACAGGAGATTGAAGTTGTTGGTTCTGATAAGTTTGGGGCGTTATTGTGGACAACAAACTGAGCTGGAAAGAGAACTCAGACCTTCATTACAGGATGTCTCAGTCTAGGCTTTTCTTTCTGAGGAAGTTAAAATCTTTTAATATTTGTTAGAAGATGCTGTGTATGTTTTATCAAAGTGTAGTGACCAGTGTTTTTTTTATGTCTGTGTTTGTTGGGGCGGATGTGTTTCGAGGCATGATGCTGGTCGTTTTGACAGGATCGTGAAGAACGCCACTTCTTGTGTTGGGTTTAGCCTGGACTCCCTAATTGATATGGTTAAGCGCCGCACTATCCGTAAAACACATGGTTACGCTGTTCAACGAAGTCCTCCGTACGAAATCCTACTAAGTCTCACTTTTGCTAGCCCTCCCCGAGTATACTATATCAACAAGCTATTCCCTCCAACCACTCGACAGACCCGCGTACAGTTTTCATTGTATTATAACGTACAACATCTAGAAGAGTTAGCCAATGTTTACATTCAGAGGCTAAGGGCACGACCTCCGACCCCTTGACCTACATGCGCGTGCGCAGTCGTAGCAATAGCGAAACTTGTGACAGGAGGGTGCGCGCTAGCGCAGTCAGTGGGGGGAAACCTCTGCTTGAGTGTTGTCATTACTGTTAATGAACTTGCGGATAGCGTGAGATATCTCACAGACACGGAGCTTACTGATGGTGGCGAATATTCTGCGGGGAGGCGCGTTGCGAGCTCGGGGCAGCGTTTGTAGCGGTGTCATGTGGGAACTGTGGAGTCGGCCATGAGCCTACCCTGGGTGTTGAGGGTATGTACACAAACTCCATACTTTACCCAACCATAAACGTGTTGGCAACCATAATAAAAAATTATATGTATCATACGAGTGTTTGCCGAGCTACCTATTTGTCCCCTTCCTGCAAATATATATTCGATAGGGAAGGACGGCGTGCTGTTTGCGGCTACCGTTCAGGTATCAGGCATCCCCCCTCCCCCCCCCCCCCCCCCCCCCCCCCCCCCCCCCCCCCCCCCCGTGTTCGTTTACTGGGAAAATATTAACAAAAACTATAGCACAGAATGCGCGCACACGTCTACTTTTCTCAGTCAGATTACTTTTTGTTTCTAGATTTTTCCCTTTTTCATTTATTTTGTTTTGACTTTTCCCTATCGATTTTCTAAGTTTTCCTTTTCTACCTATACACTACACTAGTCTACACTACACTACACTACACTACACTACATTACACTACACTACACTACACTACACTACACTACACCAGCATAATGTGCTGTCCCTTCCTCTATTTGGAATGTCTCTTGCTGGACATCAGGTCTGGGACTACAGGGTGTATTTTTATCCGCTCAGTCCCTGCTTCTGTGCTGGTTTTGCTTAGTTTTGTACTCTCATTCAGTCCCCGTGTAAAAGGGACCTGTTTGGTGATATTTAGAATAGTACAATCCCCAATGCATCATCGCTAATAGGAAAATAACTGTTGCCTCATTGAATTGTCAGGGCCTGGGTAATCCAAACAAACGTAGGGATGTTTTTCACTTCTTAAGAGAAAAGGGGTTCTCTATTTGCTTTCTACAGGATACACACTTCACACCAAAACTAGAAAACTATATTACAGCAGGATGGGGGTACAAATGTTACTTTGCCTCATACAGCACAAACTCACGTGGAGTTGCTATTCTGTTTAACAATAACTTTGATTTCGAATTGAACAAGTTCTACAAGGATCAAGGTGGTATTATATGGTTTCATTGAAAATGATGGATTGTCGAGATGCAATCTCAAAAATCCCTAAAGCTGAATTGCAACTCGTAGTTTCGGACCAAACATTCTTAGACACATTACTAATGAAAATTAGAACAAAAACAATATCATTTGCACTTGCAGTAATGAAAAAACGCATTGAATGAGAAAGAGAATACCCTAGAAAGCTTTATTCGCACTTTGGAAAACAAACCTTCATTGAATATTGAGGAAACAAGTGAGCTTGCTGGCTATAAACAGGAATTAGTGCAACTTAGAGAAAAACGTATGAAAGGTGTACTCCTGCGTTCTCGAGCGAGATGGGTTATGGATGGTGAAAAGGTCACAAAATACTTTTGTGGTTTAGAGAAACGGAACTATGTAAGTAAGTGTATGACTAAACTAGTACAGAAGGATGGTCTTATATTGACTGAGGAAAAGGATATAATAAAGGAAGTTGGTCTATTTTACCAACAGCTATATAGTAAAAGAGATGTAGAAACGTGTGAACTTGCTTCATTAGTTGAAAATATGCCAAAATTGTCCGAAACAGAGCGGGATTCCTTAGAGGGTAAAATAACACTAGAACTAGAACTAGAAGAAGCGGGTCGTGTATTAAAGAATATAAGTAACAATAAAGGTCCTGGTAGTGATGGCTTTACAGCGGAATTTTTAAAAATTTTTTGGCTACAACTTGGCACATTTGTGGTCAGATCACTCAACGAAGGCTTTGAAAAAAAGGAAATGTCTGCAACGCAAAAAGAAGGTGTAATAGTATGTATCCCTAAAGGTGACAGACCAAAAGAATATATATATATAAACTGGCGACCCATCTCGCTATTGAATACAGTTTATAAGATTGGCTCTGGCTGTATAGCGGCAAGGTTAAAGGGTGTATTGTCATCAATTATTCATGATGATCAGACTGGGTTTGTTCCGATACTTAGGAGACAATGTTCGTCTCATTTATGATGTCATTGATTATTTAGCAAAAACGAAACAACCAGGTTTGATGCTCTGTCTGGATTTTTGAGAAAGCATTCGATAGCGTGGATAATGGTTTCATGATGAATGTACTTCAAGGGTTTGGCTGCGGGCCTGAATTCTGCCAATGGATCCAGGCTTTGTATACCAATATCAAGTCAACAGTAACAGTTAATGGTAAGCCTGCTCAATGGTTCCCTGTGGAGCGAGGCTGCAGACAGGGAGATCCCGTATCCCCATACTTATTTGTTATGTGTGTTGAAGTGATGGCCCTAATGATAAGACAAAACGAAAATATTCATGGCATTAAGCATTTAAGGTTAAAGATGTAGAAACCAAGATATTGCAGTATGCAGACGACACAGAGCTAATGCTAGAACGTGATGCCTTATCATTTGAAGAATCCATAAACACAATTGATAAGTTTGAGAAAATTTCAGGTTTAGCACTCAATACAAATAAAACAATAGCAGTCTGGTTAGGAAACAAAAGGAATTCACCCACGAAGTATATATATGCCCCACTTACATATATATATGGACTGGAACCCGGACCAATTTAAGATATTAGGGATTTGGTTCACTAATGACCTTAAAGACTGTTGCGAAATGAATTATAAGGACAAGTTTCTAGAAATAAAAAAATTGTACAAAATTTGGCTAAAAAGACAGATCACACCCCTTGGTAGGGTTGCTGTGCTTAAGTCACTCATCTTTTCTAAGATCACTCATCTTTGGCTACTTCTCCCAAACCCACCAGACAAACTCGTACTTGAATTACAAAAATCAGTGTTTTACTTTGTATGGAATAAAAAATGCCGCACTACCACTGCGTTGCGATCGGCTGCCAAAATGGCTCGAGAAAATCAGATAAGCTGGAGAAATTCCCAGAGATGGTCTTACCTAATGGTGAGATCGTTCAGTTTGAGCCCTTTCCTTCAAAAGTTTCAGAGCCGAGACTCAGAAATTTGTGGATAAAAGCGATTCGAAGGCAGAACTTCTCCGCGTGGCAAGACCGAGTCTCGGTTGAAGCGACTGCCGATCTGCTTCAAGGGCTAAAGTGATAAGCTGCGCTTTTGTGTAGCCACTAAAACGCACGCCCCTGTCTTTCAGATATTTTTTCAGTTCAGGAACTTTCATTGATTTAATTTTATCGCGAACATCTTTGCCGGTCGAAACGCTCACGTTGCTCGCCATCGCATGCATAGCCCACATCATGGGGGACCGTTTGCGTCTCCGGCGATGGAGAGCACTCGACTCTGCGTAACCGGCAACCGCGGTATTAGGAGCTGACATACCACTTCCATCCACACTTAATGATTTTGGAAAGATGTATTTAAAGCATACAAAACACTGGGTAATAACATACAGATTGACTCAATGATAGACTTTTGCTCAGAACCTTTATTACATAACAAGAATATAAAAATGGGTAATAAACTTGTCTATTTATTACCAGAAGTGGATTGACAGAACACCACAAATTCACCGGATTGGACATCTGCTAAATGATGATGGCACCTGTTTGCCTTTTGCTCAGTTTACAGAAAAATATGGGAATATAATAGATTTTGTTTCGTACAATGGATGTATTAGCGCTGTTAAGGCATATGCCAGACTTGCGGGCATAGTCATTACCAATAACTATATATATATAGTAAACTGGTTTCCTGTATTCACTCCTCTCACCGGGGAGGACTTGCTCACTGCTAACAAGCTGGAACCAAAAGTCTGTAAAAAGTGGAAGGACAAATTGCAGCAAGACATTGAATGGTCAGAAATCTTTAAGAAAATACAAAAGGTGAAAGACATTAAATTAAGATGGTTCCACATAAGAGTAGTACGTAGAATATTAGGTACCAATGTAATATTGCAAAAAATGGCTATTACTGGATCCGACAAATGTAGTTTTTGCACTACGGAACGGGAAAATATTCAACATATTTTGTGGAACTGTCCATATGTTGCTGATTTTTGGGAAGAATTCCAAGGAGTGCTGAATGCAAAATGTAAGAATGTATCACTGTTATTAACAGAAAGCATAGTGCTATTTGGATATGATAAGTATTTCAAGTCAGACAACATGTTCAATTTGATTCTGCTCCTGGCCAAGTTCTACGTATATACTTGCAAATTTAATAATTTCAAACCAAATATAGGTACGTTTCTCTGTATATTGAGAGCTTGCTATGAAATGGAAAAACATATGGCGTGGAGAGACATGTCACACAATAGTTGTACAGTTAGGTGGCACACATATCTGCCACTGCTTGAGTGAAGTACATGTATACAAAACCTGGGACTCACACACACACACGCACACGCGCACACACACACACACACACATAAATGTATATATAAACATAAAAAACAATCGGTACAATTACATATTAATATATATACTAAAGAAGTTTCATGCATGAATCTAGGTGCATAAAATAAATCTACTTGTGTGCATGTACGCTAGATGTACATATGTGTAACAAGTACAGCAGATATGTTTGTTATACCGGCCCCCGTGGTGTAGTGGTTAGCACTTCGGACTATGGACCGGGAGACCGGGAGACCCGGGTTCGATCCCCAGTCGCGGCAAAGCGGGGTTTTTTTCCTACCTAGGTCGGCTCCTACCCAGAGCGGGTGTGCTATGGACCCAATGGGGAGGCTGTTGCCACACAGCCGAGCTTCACCCACTTCACGGGTGCGACTTGGTATGACACGCCGGCACAGTGCACTTATCTTGACGCGGTGTGCTGGCTTGCGATCCCTGGTGACCCCTAGAGCTATGTCAGTGGGAGCGTAGTGCTCCCGGCAGGTTCAACCAAGCTGAACAGGTCTGTGTTGGGTAGGGGACTGACCAAAAGTGAAAACTGGGTTAGGGTAGCTGGAGCTCATTAGCTGTGGCAGGCAATCCAGCTAAGTGAAGGGAAAACACTGACAGAAAAACCCGGACAGGACATAGTCGTCAGCCGTGGCAGGCAAGTGTCCTAGGAAAAGGAAAATTCCAAACAAACACCCCCTGTCTCCCAGCAGGGTCACCTGAGGGCAGGAGGGGCTCTCTACATCCAGGCGAAGGAAGCCCTCCTAGGAGAAGGAAAACTCCAAACTCAAAACCAAGCCAACGAAGTTGGAGTGTCGCTGACTATGCCCAGGAAGACATAGTGTGGCAACCCGTCAGGGAGACGAGCACACATGCAACCCAGAAAAATGGACTATGCCTCAGATGGATATATCGTTATGGTGTCGTCCCCGTGGACCAAAGCCAGGCGGGGACGGTGCCGGGCCCTCAGCCTCAAAGGGGCCCGCCTCAGCGACTGGCGGCTCTGTCGACCTGGGACCCAGGGGGAGGCAGAGTAGTGCTACTGGTCGTACCACAACCCAAACAACACCCATAAGGGTTGCACAGTGGAACGCAGAAGGCATCCAGCAGAAGAAACCAGAGTTACAGGCCTTCCTCAGAGACAAGAAAATCGACGTCATCTGCATCCAAGAGACACACCTAAATGAAGCTCGCAGATTTTTCATCAGGGGCTATGACAGTTTTCGGCGAGACAGACCATCTGGACACAAAGGAGGGGTGCTAACCCTTGTCAGACATGGCATCCCAGCTGCTGTGACTGGACAAACCTCAAGCGGAGAGCTTGAATACATCACCACCAAAGTCCTGCTGCAGGGAGAGGAACTCCTCATAACCAACTGCTACAGCCCTCCCACTGCAAGCCTGGACCTCCACACCATCCAGCCCGCATCATACAATCACCTGATTGTCGGTGACTTCAATGGCCACTCACCCAGCTGGGGATACGACAACTCAGACTACCGTGGGGAAGAAATAGAAGACTGGCTGATTGACAACCAGCTGATCTTGATCAACCAGCCTGACGACAAACCATCATACTACTCCAGAGCCTGGAAGAAAACATCCACTCCGGACCTGGCAATGGCAACCGAAGACTTACAGAAGCAGACCACCAGAGTCGTCAGCGAACAGCTAGGTGGAAGTGACCACCTCCCCATCATCCTACACATTGCAGACAAGAAGGCCAGCACTGACCATCATTGGAAGCATGCCGGCTGGAACTTCAAGAGAGCTGACTGGCTGAAGTACCAACACCATGCTGAAGACCTCTGTAACGTCACCTTTACAGAAGACATGAACACCAACGTGAAGAGGCTGACCGAATCCATCCTCACAGCAGCCAAAAGGTCAATTCCTCGTGGCTTCAGAAAGGACTACAAGCCGTACTGGAGCAAACAATTGGCCACACTCCACCAGCAGCTTTCTGAAGCACGAACCTGTATGGAGCAGAACCCATCCAGTGAGACCACGGCCAGACACAACAACCTAAAGGAGGAGTTTAACAGTTGCAAGAGGAAAGAACTCCAACAGAGATGGCACGAGAAGACAGCATCACTCAGCATGGAAAAGGACACTGGGAAACTCTGGCGACTCACAAAGTCACTCAATGAGGACACCACGACCACCAACAGAACCACTGTCCTCAAGGAAGACGACACCCTCTACACAGGCAAAAAAGCTGCAAACCTCCTTGCTGACGTCTTTGAGATGGAGAGCACCATCAGAGTCCCACCACAGAGGAAAAAGGAGGTTGCAACCCAGCTGCATAACAGGCTCAAAGAACAAACAACTCCGACCACCGCAATGACATCCAATCTCAGCCTGGCAGAACTAAATGATGCCATCAGAAGACTCGAGACCAAGAAAGCCCCTGGTAAAGACGGAATCTGCAACGAGATGATCAAGCATCTTGGGCCAGCTGCCAGGAGGAAACTGCTTGAGCTGTTCAACCAGTCATGGAAAACTGGCATCTTCCCATCAGCATGGAAGGAGGCCACTATCATCCCCATAAGGAAAAAGGAAAAAGACCCAGCAAAGAAAACCAGCTACAGACCTATTAGCCTCCTCAGCTGCCTCGGCAAGACTCTTGAACGGATGATAAACAAGAGGCTGATGTGGCACCTGGAATCCAACAACCTGATCACCAAAGAACAGACTGCCTTCAGGAAGAACAGGAGTACTGAAGACCAGCTCGTCTACCTGGCACAGTCAATAGAGAACGCCTTCCAGGAGAAGAAGAAAGTGGTCGCCACCTTCATCGATCTGTCCAAGGCGTTCGACAAGGTGTGGAAAGACGGCCTTCTTGTGAAACTACTGACCGCCGGAATAGCTGGACGCATGTTCAACTGGATCAAGAGCTTCCTGTGCCACAGAACCGCAAGAGTCAAGCTGGACAGCAGCCTGAGCCACACAGTCAAGATCAGGGAAGGGGTCCCCCAGGGAGGGGTGATCTCTCCCACTCTCTTCGTTGTCTTCATCAATGACATTTCCAGTAGTCTGTCCAGACACATCTCCATGCTGACGACGCCCTGCATGCTGACGACTTCGCAATGTGGAACGCCTCAGAGTCCACCTCCTCTGCCACAGTCAGAATGCAAGAGGCCCTCAACACCACCTCCAAATGGGCAACGGACTGGTGCGTCACCATCAACAGCCAGAAAACAGTAGCCACCTGCTTCTCTCTTTCTAACACCAAGGAGACTCTCAGACTGACCATCAACAATCAGCAGATTCCCCAGGAAGACACACCAACATACCTTGGAACCAAACTGGACAAGAAACTGACGTGGAACC
Organism: Batillaria attramentaria; assembly: GCA_018292915.2. Lineage (NCBI taxonomy): Eukaryota > Metazoa > Mollusca > Gastropoda > Batillariidae > Batillaria > Batillaria attramentaria. Next base: position 959,369 of record JACVVK020000262.1, read on the forward strand.
CCCACATCAGAGAGATGGAGAAAAGGGCCACAAAAAGACTCTCTCTCATGAAGAAACTGGCTGGCACTAAGCGGGGAGCCAACAGCAGCATCCTGAAGAGGGTGTACATAGGGAATGTACGCCCTGTGATGGAGTATGGAGCAGCAGCGTGGGCCACCGCAGCAAAGAGCAACACCAGCAGGTTGGCCAAGGTGCAGAACGCAGGCATGCGAATCATCACAGGCCGACTGAAAACAACACCCGTACACACCCTCGAAACAACTACAGGACTCCATTCTCTTGAGCTACGAAGGGAGGAGAAAGTGCTCACCCAGAGCGAAAAACTGAAAAGACTAGCCACCCACCCCGCCCACCAGCACCTCCAAGAACACACAAAGAAGCGACTGAAAAGAGGCAGCTTCAACCACCTGGCCAAACAGCTGATGAGAACACACATGGACATCCTGCCATCCACTCCTGAAGAACAAGAGCCACTCCAAGCAGCTGAGGAATGGGACACCAACCTGGAAGGGGTGCTCCTTGTTACAGATGTTCCAGGAGTGACCAGCAAGGACGACCAGCCACAAGCCACGCTTAGATCCCTCTCACTAGAAATGCTGGATCGGGATTACAACATGTCAGTCTGGACACACGCCTATACTGACGGGTCCGCAGACTCAGCAGTCAGGAATGGAGGAAGCGGGATTCTCATCCGCCACCCAGATGGCCGCACCACAACAAGCTCCATGCCTGCTGGACGACTATCCACAAACTTCAGGGCTGAAGTCAATGCTCTCCGAGAAGCTGCCAAGCTCATTGGTAGAGAATCCCCCATGCTCACACACGTCGTCTTCCTAACTGACTGCAGATCCATCATCCAAAGCCTGCAGTCACCCAGTGAGCAGCTGGAAAGAGACACACAGCACCTTCTAGCTGCCCTCTCACAACAGATGAAGGTTGCCGTACAGTGGATCCCTGCTCACTGTGGTCTCACAGGAAACGAAGAAGCAGACAGACTGGCCAAGTCTGGCAGCAGAAAAGAGCAACCCCAGCAGGCAGTCTCCTACACAGAAGCCAAGACTCTGGTAAAACATCAGTACAAGACAATCTGGACGGCGCAACACAATCCCCCATCTAACGACCAGATGCCACAGCTCCAGCGTTATGAACAGACCACCATCTTCAGACTACGAACTGGACACTGCAGACTGCGTGCCCACCTGTGCCGCCTTGGGCTGTCACACTCACCAGACTGTCCGTGCGGAACAGCCCCTCAAACCCCGGAACACATTCTGCAGTCCTGCCCCCTCTTCAAAGAAGCAAGGACACAACACTGGCCGAACGGAGCCACACTGGCAGAGAAACTCTGGGGCAGCAAAACAGACCTCTTGAAGACCACTGCTTATATAAAGACCACAAACCTAATCATCTGAGGCGTAGTCCAGAACAGGGAACGCAGAAGAAGAAGAAGAAGTTTGTTATACTCAGTACGAATCTGTATATATATATATTTATGGCATGTTCATGTGGTGTTATGTAATATGTAGTTTGCATGTATGGAACACATGTTGGCATGGTGGTGTTAGTACTCTTTTGTCCTGAATAATAGTACGGGTGTGAATAATAGTACGGGGTGGCATTTTCAGTGAAAATTAATAATAGTACGGGTTTGAATAATAGTACGGGGTGGCATTTTCAGTGAAAATTAATAATAGTACGGGCTTGAATAATAGTACGGGGTGGCATTTTCCAGACGGCTTTTCAGCATCCATGTTTTCGCGGATTTTCATAAACGAATCGTGATTGGCTTAGAACCGGCCAAACCCACTGACTGTGGCCAATCGCAGAACACGTTGCTCTGACGCATGGCTGCGCGTGCCCGCTTGTTGTGATGCCGATCGGTTGATAAACAGCGCACAAAAAGGTACGATTTGGCTTCTCATTTTCGAACAGCAAAAAAAGAAAGCGTACGGGTTTGAATAGGCGTACGGGCGGCGCAAAAAAGCCAAAAATTTAATAAGCGTACGGACTTAAAATAAGCGCGTACGGGCGGCGCAAATTGCCCGAAAAAAATACGCGTACGTGGACGCTTATTCGGGACAAGAGAGTACATGTGGTGTTATGTAAAATGTAGTGTGTATGTATGGAACACATATATATATGTTCATGTACCTCGAAAAACAAGAATAAAAAAAAAGAAAAGAAAATCGTACGTTTTTTTTGTTTGTTTTGTTTTGTTTTTTTTTGGGGGGCGGGGGGGGGGGGGGGGGGGGAATTCCGATTTGTCGTTAGGTGGAACTTTCGCGAGACCGTCTTCGGCGGAGTACAAATTGCAATGGCCTCCTCTTGAACTAGAAACACGTTTAACCGCAAAACCGCTTCCAAACCTGCATGGGTCCCCCCCCCTCTCCCCCCCCTCCCCCCTCCCCCCCCCCCCCCCCTCCCCGTGGCTTTTCTTGCATTCCGATTTTGAGGGTGAACTGAGTTTCAGGACTGCAGTAAGCTGTCCCCCCCCCCCCGCTTGTCAATTTTTTCTGGCTTTCCTTGCATTCCGATTTTGAGGGTCAATTGAGTTTCAGGACTCCGGTAAGCTGCCCCCCCCCCCCCCCCTTCCGTACCCCCGCTTGTCAATTTTTTTCTGGCTTTCCTTGCATTCCGATTTTTTGAGGGTCAATTGAGTTTCAGGACTGCGGTAAGCTGCCCCCCCCCCCCCTTCCGTACCCCCGCTTGTCAATTTTTTTCTGGCTTTCCTTGCATTCCGATTTTGAGGGTCAATTGAGTTTCAGGACTGCGGTAAGCTGCCCCCCCCCCCCCCCCAAGTTGTGGCTTTTCAGATTTGGCAAAACATCTTGAAGTGGTTTCAGATTTGTAGGTCCCGTGTTGCTAGCACCCTTGGGGTTAAAACTGTATGAAACTTGTAGCTAATATGTATCGTTTACTGAAGGGGGAATTAGGAAGGGGGCACGTTGCAGAGGCACAAAACATTCATGAAACCGCGATAGGCAGCCGGCCCAAAAGGCATGAGATTCCGTCTGCTCTTGTTTAGTGGGTTCAGTTTCCGCGTTCAGTGCGTCTTTGCAATTTGCTTTTTGTCGCCGGTGGTACCAATTTGGTGGTGTTTCCAAAATGGTTCCGTTTTGTTGTTGGTGGTGTTTTTGTCTTCATCTTTGCAATCACCACCACCACCACGCTGTCGCAAGTGTTTTGCGAAACGCAAATTCTTGGATAAAAGTTATCACCACCCTAACCGATGATTTTTTTTAAAAATCAGTAATACATAACTTTCTTAACTGATTATTGCAAACTACGGCATCTCTACCGCCTGAATACATCAGGTCACCATTCTCAGACAGCAGAAGGAAGCATAGGATCTGACGTGTTCGTTGGAAGGAAACCACTGACTCGCTAGAGCTCTGTGTTACATTATAGATGTTTGTTGATAAAAGGGTTCTCAGAGCTGTGCAATCATGACGAAGCACCTGTAACATAGCCATGCAACTGAGTAGAAAAGTTCTATCCCTACCGGAGCAAAAGGTGTTTGAGGTCTGCATAAATATTGGCATTTTATGCGATGCATGTTCATATATATATATATGTGCGACCACGTGACTGAAAATTCTCGGAAACCGAAAGTAGCGCACAATTCTAGGAAATCGTTTCGAAACGCTGG
>JACVVK020000263.1:0-55000 GCA_018292915.2 Batillaria attramentaria
TCATTTGAAAATGAAGACGACGACAGAAGCAACAAAATACAAATTCAATTCCGGTGACCTCTCACCCAAGTCTCGTGATGTGACGTCATTTTGGGTACCGGAAGGCCGACTATATGACTACTAAAGTACATGTGCGCAAATGGTTCTGACTGAGTGACTGGTCTTATTTTACAATCGCAGAGGTCAAGCTTTCAAACCTACCCTCTTCAAAACTTAAAGTATTTGGTCCCCAAAAAAAGCTGAATCGGCAAAAAAAAAAAATGACCCACTCAAATAAAAAACAAAAACAAAACTAAAACAACAACAAAAACACCTCAAACAAACAAAAGCAGTATATAGTATGAAAATGAACTTTCACACACACACACACACACACACACACACACACACACACACACACACACACACACACACACACACACGTGCCTGCGCAGACACAACGGCATCAGTGATGCAGATTAGTAGTAATGCGTGTCGTCTTCATAAACAAACCCATCCATCAAAGTTATATCACTTATAACCACCCGTTCTAGAAGCTATAACCCCACCAGAAGAGCCCAGTCTCTCCTAGACTATATTGCCTATTACAAGATAATCTACCCAGCCATTGCGTGTGCCTACAGTCTGCCAGGTCCAATTTCCTAGCCACATACACACCGTCAAATTCGGCCGGGCTACCCGAGAACGCACGGTGAATATCCTTTTGTGATGGTTTCTATGATAATGGAGTGAAACATGGCAGACTCTCATTCACCCCCTCGTGATATCTGTCCCAGATACATCACTCGCTGGCCTGCTAAACCATCACTCAGAAAAAAAAAAATCTTTTGTGTCACATAATAAGAGGAGCGGTAGGTGTCTGCCGCTTGGACAATGTCAGACATGACGCCTTTGTTTAGCAACATAAAAGGCAGAATGAGTCACGACGTAGTAGGGAGCTATATTCACCCCCCCCCCCCCCCCCCCGTATCTTTAGTATCGTGAGTATGGCTGACACGCTGGATCTTTTGAGTATACGGAGGTTGAATGTGTAAAATAGGTTGAATTTGCTGAATAACGACTATGTATAATTTTATGGTCTCTGTTTTCCTGTCCCCTCTATAACTCAGCAGTTTTGTGGTCAGCGATGCCGTCAGTCCATTTACAAAATATACGACGGAATATTTTTTTCTGGACTTGGAAAGGGGGAGGGGGGGGGGGTGTGAATAATAGCAGAAAATAGTTGTCGTTATTTACAGCGGCAAGCTCTCTCTCTCTCTCTCTCTCTCTCTCTGTGTGTGTGTGTGTGTGTGTGTGTGTGTGTGTGTGTGTGTGTGTGTGTGTGTGTGTGTGTGTGTGTGTGTGTGTGTGTGTACGTGCGTGCGTGCCTGTGTCTATGTGTGTTTGTTTATCCATGTGTCTGTCTTTCCGGTTCTGTCTATATGCGCGCGCTGGCCTCATGCACAATATGCATTATTATATTCATGTCGCATGGATGTTTCATTATTGCCTTTGTAACTGGACGTAGATTGCACAGGCTTCCATCCCCCAACACCTCAATCCTCAAATCATCATCGATAATCATCATCATCAGCTCTCTGAAATACGCACGAACTCCACCATCAGAACAAAGAACTCCGACAGCCCACAGTTCCGGAATGACAGACAAACCGGCTAGTAGACTGACGTAGCGTGTCCAGCCGGTTGTGCTTATACGTCAAACCCGGCAGGTGACACGTATACCCCTCATCCACTGTCATTAGGACAGCGATCAATACGTGCACAGTGTACCGCGGTCCAGGCTTTCTTTTGTGTCCACTCACACACGGCACCACAGCTGCTGTCCGGCGTAATACCGCTCAACAACTCGAGCAAGAACAACAAGAAGAACCTTTATTTTACAACGGTAGGAGTTACAGGCTTATTTATACCAATTTTAAAATTTGCCGTTGCTACACTACATGGACTGATACTACTGTCAAAAAAAAAAAAAGTAAAGACCACACACACACACCACCCACACACACACACACACACACACACACACACACACACACACACACACACACACAAGCTGGAAAAACAAACTAACAAACACACCGTTGTTTTCGCCATCAGCCCAGCAAGTGACCCTCGCGGCCACCTCGAAGTTTCCAAGCAGCACTAATGTTTACGCCCTTTTATGTCGATGATGATTTGCCCCCTCATTCTCCTACACTAGCACTTCGCCTGCAGGCTGCTGTTAAAGTCACGGAGCGGATGATCGGAAAACACCGTCTGCCCACAAAATTGCAGCAATCTCTCCCCCCCCCTCCTCCTCCCCTCCTACGACACTCTTCCGACTTATTTGCTACGCTACTGCAGTCTTGTGGTTTGAAAACACACGCCTCCGCAGATTCTGGTTCACTGGTTTACTGCGCTCAGCGTCAGTCAAGTTGCAACTGGCCATCTTAGAGGCAGTTTACACTTGCCAATTTTACCGTCCTGGGGTCACGGGCTGTAAACGTGTTGGTGCGTCTACATGTTTAACCCGGGTTAAAAGCGACCCTGCTAGAGACCGGTACACATTTCAGATCTAAACATCACGTCACGATATGATGCTTTTGCCGTCATGACATGACGGCGGGCATGACGTAAGTTTTCACTGTCATGGTTAGACTTGCAGAGAATGTATTAGTGTGAGAACGCTACTGGCCCGAGCCGCGGTAAACAGAGCTTGCATTAGTTCGAGTGGTTTACGGCGAAAGACTAACCCTTCGATGGTTCGATTGTTTGTGTAGCTACCGAGCCTCCGGCAATCGAACCATCGAGGGGTTAGTCTTTCGCCGTAAACCACGAGAACTAATCGTGTAAGCTGTTTATACCACGAGCATTCAGACTCTTACCTCTACTGCTCTAGTCGCGACATTTGCGACATTTTATTTTTCTGGTAGGGTGACTAGTGACTTTTGTACCCCCTCAAAATTCTGCGCACTGACTTAGCAGGAAATGATGCGTAGGGCAGTTGAAATTGCCTGGTCTTAAGAAAAAAATCATTCAAAGCATGTGCTCATGTACTGACATTCAAAAGTGCACTCGCAAATACTTCGCAGAGAATTTTCTGTGTTATCATTGAGTAAGCGGTTCGAATTTTCATAATCACTGATTCCCTCGGGGGTTTCAAGAAATGCCTAATATTTCCAGGGATTTCAAGAAATGCCTAATTACATCTCCAGGGATTTCACGAAATGCCTACATTTTTTTGGGGTCATGGTTTTGACACTATCTTACAGGCTGATTTTAGTGAATTTGTGTAAGATCAGATAACAAAGGCAGAACTGCATAGACGATATTTCACTCCCTCTCAATTCGGTTTAAGAAAACCATGGGTCAGCGATTGTATCTTATAACCTAGGGAAAAATTCAAAGATAAAAGAGGGAGATTGAACTCTCTTAAATCCTGTGCCTCTATGAGATCCTCTCAAGTACAAGATTACCCAAAACTACCCTTCAGGGCTAAAACCCAAAATTAAATCAAGGAAAACAAACTTCACACCACCAAAGCCATAACTGAGATTAATAATAATTAAAAAAAAAAAACTTTCCAGGAGGCTTAAAAAAAACAACAACCACCATAACATAACACTGACTGTGCTACCACGATCAATCTCATCTGCTAGTCCTTAATCCTTCAAGCAGCACCAAGGAGCGACAGGAGGGGAAGGGAGGCAATCGATCACGAGTGCAAAGGGCGGAGAACCGTGGGTGACACCCTTCTCGCCGCGCGTCAGTTCCGGGGCCAAGCGATCAATTCAACAAGCAGCGATGCGGGCCTGTTTGCACAAAATGTCCCGACCCCCACTGCGCTGATGCACCCATAGGCACAAACTTTTTTTTTTTTTTCTTCGATTACTTTTTTTTCTGTCGGGGAGAAGAATATCAGTTTCAGATTATGGAAGTCCATGTGTGCACGGTCGATTCTGTGTGTGTGTGTGTGTGAGAGAGAGAGAGAGAGAGAGAGAGAGAGAGAGAGAGAGAGAGAAATTTTCAATCAACTTTTGTGAACAATATATTTAGATGAAAAGGGATGGCATTTGTCCGCGCGCGTGCGCACACACACACACACACACATACGCACACACACACAAACACACACACACACTTATTCATTTATTCATGCACGCACGCACGCACGCACGCACGCACACACACACACACACACACACACACACACACACACACACTCGCTCGTGAGACATACACATATACAATGTACGTAATAGAGATGATGAGAGAGAGCGAGAGAGAGACAGAGGGGGGGGGGAGAAGAGAGAGAGAGAGAGAGATGATGATGAAACGTTTTTTATTCAGGATAGAGCATTTAGGCATTGCTGCCTATCTTACATGCTGTCCTGCTATTCTACATTAAAGGGTATTGAGAAAAAAAATCAAAACAAACAAGAGAGAGAGAGAGAGAGAGAGAGAGATGATGATGATGATGATGATGATGATGATGATGAAACTTTACTTCTCAACGGTACAAAAAATTACGTCAGTTTGCAAAATTGCCGTTGCTGATACTACAGAGAGAGAGAGAGAGAGAGAGAGAGGTGTCCTATTAACCTCCTTCCCAAAACAAACGAACAACAACAACAACAACAAAAAATATATAAAACCAACCACCAAAACAACCATAAGAACCAAACACATACAACAACAGCAACAACAGTGCACGGTGCCTTTCGAATTTTATCGAGCTACACTTCACACTTCAAGCTGTGGCCGCGTGACAAGGGTCCCCCGTTCTTTTTCAAGTGGCAGTGTATGTGGGCGTGTGTGTTGGTCGGTCTGCCCAATTTCTTGATGGAGTCTTTATCGATTTCGCCGAAACACCCCCCCCCCCCACCACCACCCCCTCCCAGCTCCTCCACCCCCTCCCTTCCGCCCGATGCCGTCAGAAAACTGGGGTCGGCGCCAGACACTGACCTACTGTCTCTCCCGTGTCAACCCAGCTTCCTCAGTCGCTCCGGTCACCTTCCTCCCCCTCCCCCCAGCCCACCCCATCTACTTCGTCCCCCCCCCACGTCCCCCCCCCCCACCCCCCCGTGTCTCGTTGCCCAATACGTCTCAGTCTGAGGCTTTGCCATTTTCGGGGGTTGGTTGGTTGGTTGGCTGGTTGTTTCAGAGTCATTTTCTACCACAGATTATGGACGATAGGACGATATCAAACACAGCGCAACCAGGAAAAGGCCAACACAGACATCTGGTCCCGAGTGGGATTCGACCTCACGACCCTAGCATTGAAAGTCCAACGCTCTACATGCGGCCCGAATGTCCGTTACTCTGATACGGGACTTTAAGACATATTCCAACACCAACACCTATAACAGAGCAATAATGTCAACGTCATACACAAGATAATCTGCAGCGTAAATCTGGAAGGTGGATTTTATCTCTCGGAAGCAAAGATCTGTTTGTCAGTATACGATTATGCCGTAGAGGCTTCATCAATTCGCTTCGTCATCGGCATTAAAAGCTTGCCTTGACAATTAAATTATACGGCAGCCCTCACGAGAGCCATAACGTGTTTTTTATCATGCATATCAAATTTGTAACGACAAGATTTACTGCTGGAAGATGCCGGCAAAGAATTGCAAGGATGCGACATCAACCTTATAATGTGCAATGACACATGAACCAGAAAATGTGGAAAAGACCATAAGCGCCTATCATATACCATAGCGCTTAGGCACTTTTCTCAGATGGTGGTAGAAATGGTACGGTCATGTATTATATTCTTCTGGCCTTGGGAAAACCGTTTTGCAAGGCACATTGAAGGGGGAAAGGAAGACAGGAAGACAAAGAAAAACGGACGGGAGGACGTGTACAACATCAAAGAATGGACACGCCTCGAGTTTGCAAAATCAAAGAGAGCAGTGAGGAATGGAGAAGGGTTGTTGTGCAGCCAGAGCAAACTGAAGCAGCTCCGTGCACTCTAACGTCATTTGGTACAAAGAAAACGCATTTGATCAGCGCTTAGGTCTTTTCACCAAATGGCACATCCGCGTCGGACACCGCTCATAGACCAATTTATTTTAGGAATGTCCGATCACTTTCACCAAGGCGGGCATCGTTATGTCCTATCGTTTCTACGCTACAGTGGACAATTATTCAGGACAAAATTAATGTCCGATGCTTTCACGGCCAGCCAGAACATTTGTCTAATTACAGTTCCCACGGAAAGGAAACCCTGGCGGTAGTACGGTCTCGATTTCAGTTTGTCTTTTTACCTAAAAAAACAAACAAAAAAAACCTCAACCAACCAATAAACCCCCCCCCCCCCCCCCCCAAAAAAAAAAAAGGATTGTTGGTCGAGACAATTTTTTTTGTAATGAGAATTTCATGTATCGTACCATAAGCATCCCGGTGTATTCAATGGGAGATGGAGGAACCAGAGATAGATAGTCACGTACGGGCAGTAGATTAGAAGCAGTAATATACTGCAAGGTCGATTTTCTGAAAAAAAAACATTCACCCATGTAATAATCTTACACTGACTATATAGAGTACGCACCTGTGTCGGCCACTTGATTCTGGTGATCAAAAGCGAGGGAAAACTTGTGCTTCATTTTCAAGTCTTTCAGGAACGACAACTCCACTCCCTTACGGACCGGCACCACCGACTGCTGCGGTTTGTCTTTGCTTGGCACAAATTTGTCTTTTGCTACCGGAAGCGGCATGGCGTCTCTTCCTGGCTGCATATTCTCTGCCGTTTGCGTCTTTCCCGCATTTTGTTGTGTCCTTTGTGGAACTTGCCGACCTTGACTCGTTTCTCCCGCGGAATCAGAGTTGTCTTTCTTTGAATTTGAATCTGAACGATCCGTTCCTGTGTCCGAATCACCTGCCCTTGAAGCTGAGCTCTCCGGCCTAGTGATATCAGATTTGTCCGTCTTTGAATCGGAAGCGTCCGACGATGACCCTAGCCCGACTTCCGTGAGCTCGTTTGACCCTTGGGCGTTGGGCTTATCCATCTTGTGTCGTTTGATAGCGTAGTGTACTTGTGTCAAATATCTGCCGTTTGTCAAATGAGTGGATATCAATAGGCTCACACAGGACATAAGTATTCAAAACTCCACCACGCCTTTGTTTCTCAAGCACATCTTAATTACCAGATGAAGACGCATATATATATATATATCAGTAAGTATATATTAGTCAAACGGGTACCTGTTGTTGCCAGCTGAGTGGATGTCCACGAGATCACACAAGACGAAAGTCACACATGGCTTTGTTTCTCATGCACACCTAAAGCAGTCGTATATATCAGTAAAATAGATATAATTCAATGCACTCAAGTCAAGTTGTGTCAAACAAGCATCTGTCGTTGCCAGCTAAGTGGATGTCTATAGGATCACACACGGCGAGAGTATACAGCGCTCCGTCATGGCTGTGTTTCTCATGCACGCCCTACCAGATGAAGATGCGGCAGCACATCAGCGATTATTATGCCAGTGTTAGTTGGGGAAAAAGTTCATGAAAACAAACGCCAAAAACTACTCAACAATCCGTCATAGCTTCCTTCCACTGCACAGCTAACCACACCAATATGCAGTGAATAATACGCAGGAAACAGTTCTTGAACACTTTAGGCGATGGCATTCCAACGGAAAAGGTTCGCTCTCTGCAAGAAAACACACTTCAATCGTCATTTGGTAAAAAGGGTCTAAGCGTCCTTCATTTTACAGGCACTTGGACCCTTTCACCATTTAACTGACGGTAGTCGATCTACACCCTCCAGACTATAATCAAGCTAAACTATCCCCCCCTATCCCCTATCCCCCCCCCCCTTTCCAAATAACCTAAACTCTTACTGTGGCCCATTAAAAAAAAACTTTGTGGTTTAACACAATCACGCAGCCAGGCGAAGCTGTGGAAAACATCAAGCACGGATTCCTGCCACAAAATCTCGCTTCTTTATGCAGCGTCACGAAAGAGTCATGTCAGCGACAATCCAACACATTAGCGAAGAAAGTTGCAGGGAGTCTAAGCTCGATCCGAGCACATTATTGTGCAGGGCCCACCTCAAACAGACTGTGTCAATAGTGCAGGCCCATTCACAAACATTTGAAGCCAGCTCTCACGTCGTACAGATATTGACACGGCTACACTCTATTGGCTAGAGCACTCTGACCTTGGCAAGGATCGAAGTTTGATAAGTTATATATATACGAGACGTTCGGAGGGACAGCTCCGCATAATTATGCATACGTCTTGGGGTTTGTTTTTGGGAGCGTCACTTCGCGTCTTTCAAAAACGAGTCCTTCTACTTCACATTTTAGCACTGCCAAGTAAGGTGTTCAATTTATCAGAAGAAACCAAACTATCTGTTAAACTTCAGTAGTTTTGCGCTAACACACTTTAAAGGGACTGGAGTGCTATCATTTTTATGCTCACAGATCAATCTGTTTTCCAGGTATCTATCGCGACACAACTTAAACACCTGCACAGTGACAGCGTGACAGCGTCTGTAATGCTAGCACTGAGCCAACAGAAGCGTACTCGATGACGCGGTGACCATACTGACCGCTCAAGTAGTGTAACAACAGTCGCAGAATTTGAACTGGCGTTCGACCGCTCGCTCAAAGTGTAAACAACGTATCGCATTAAGAGCTGTACTAATCATCAAGATAGAGTATTTCGAGCGTACAGGCGCACTCCGACAAGGGAAACTGGTCCAAAACATAAGTTGGTTCAGCAAAGATGGAATTACCCCGTTTTAAGTTGCTGTCGAAGTACAGTACGGGCAAAAATGAACAGCCGGTAGGTGCAACAGAAGTAACAGCGCGTGCAGTAGAAGTATTCGACAATGTCCTGCCTCATACCTCTTGCAGGTCTTCCAGCTATGCGTTCAGTATCGTACCTTTGCTATCCGTCTTCCTAGTCAGTGTCGGTAGTCCAAACTTCAGCTGATACGCTGCTTTCTCGTATCAATGCGATAATTCAACCGGCAGTTCATTCACGAACTCGTGAACACAATCCCCTTCTCATTAGCTCCGTATTCGTTATCTGAGACTGCTTAACCTTCCGTTCACCTGTCAATCACCCTCTATTGTCACCTCGCCTCAACTCTGGGTCAGTAACAAACGGCACTTAGTCAGCTGTTTGCTGGTGTGACGCCCCTTTTCATCGAATAGAGGCAACACAAAGACGGGTCTGGGCAATGACGGAAAACTAAAATAAAAAAGCCAGCACAATTTTGGGGGGGCTTCCAACTGGAGATTCGAACTCACGACGCGAGAATGGAAAGTCCAAAAACTATACCTGCTCGGCCCCAGTGAGTGACACTTATTTTTAGTAGTATTCCAGCACAAATTGTTTGGCTCCCTGCCGAGATTCGAACTCACGACGCGAGCACTGACAGTCCAACACTATACCTGCTCGGCTCCAATGACACTTCTTTTTTTTTTAATAGTCTTTCAACACAAAGTGTTTGGCTCGTAGCTGATATTCGAACTTCACGACGCATGCACTGAGAGGCCAACACGAGACTACCTGAACCATATCCCAGCTCCTGTGACACCTGTTTTTAGCACTCTTCCGGCTCTCTGTCCCCACGCCACAGGGCACTTGTTTTAAAATCAACACAGTATTTCGAGCCTGCAGGTCAGCTGATACTTTGTGAAGACTGTGGTGGCGCGAGCGGTTCTCCCAACCTGCCGAGTGTCGACTGGTTCTTTCTTCTCGTGGCTAGCCTTCGGTTCACGTCCGTCAGTCAAGTCCCGACTGACAGACAACAAAGACTATAACCTGCCCGAGTCGTAGACTGCAAGACCCCGGGACTGTATTGATTTCTACCTGCCCCCTCCCCCTCCTCCCTTCCTTCCCCCTTCCCTCCGTCCTGTCCCCTTTTTTCTCCCCCTGCTCCGTGTCTGTCTTTCGCTCTAGCACACCTGTACTGACGAGAAGCCGCTGGTCGCTGCTGATAGGGCTATCCCAGCGACTGAGTCACACAAGTCGGTTACAGTTCAAAAGCTCTGCGCACACATGCACATGAGGTTTGCGCGCACACCTGGGACTCGTGCACGTTGCGTGGAGTGCAGCTCTGGGTTACCTGGGTCTCGGGTCAAGGCGCACTGGACGCAATACCGCGTGTGGGGGGCCCGAGACAGGTGTTTGAACGATATTTCTCTTGTTTGGACGAGGGATGGCGAGGTTGGGTGGGGAACAAGAGAGGGGCGGGGGGAGAGGGGAGAAGTGGGCGTTGGCTGCAGTGGGAGTGGGGTTTATAAAATCTGGAAAATAATCGTGGTAGTGCGAATTTAAGGAAATGGGGGTGGGAGGGAGGGTTGGGGAATATTACGCGAGAAGTAGGACAGTTTAGGACACTCAGAGGCCCAATACGGCGAGCCTGTGTCCTGAGTGACCTCGTTATCTGGCGTGATACAATCGCACCTGTCAACACGACCCACAACGTGATTTCCCTATGTAAGGACGACTGCAGTTTCCAGGCCAATGGTCAGTAAAATGCACCTGGCCACCTGCCTGATACGGTACTTTCTTCTGGTTCTGATTCCCTTGATTTCAGGACCCATCTTGCGCCATTTCTGGTCTTAACAATTGTTTGGAGCTGCGTTGTCAAGCATCGTACAGCTTTGATACATGCCACGGTTTAGTTCAAGCCTCTCACAGCTGAGGTGGCACTGAGGTGACGCGAATATCAAGGAGTCAGCTAAGTCTGCTGGCAACCGCTGCCGTAGGAAAAATTCGAATTTCCGCTTGCAGACTGACGTCAGCGTAATGCACTCAGGGTTCTGCTTACAATTACAGGCCCTAATTTTAAGATTGTTGGGTTCACAGTTGTTTGAGTTCTGAGTTGTTTACTTGGTCAGTGTCTAGCATCACACCAGTAAGACGCATGCCACAAGTACATGCGCAGACTGACAGGCTTGCGTTCAGAGATCGCAGAGATCGGTGACACTGAGTGTTGTATACGACACTCGACCTTGTAACTCTGGACGGCTGAGTTTTCCTCGTTCGCATGGCCATCAATCGTCCGTGTGTTGCATTCGGAGCTCTAACCACTACGACAGCCTGTTTCGGGCTGGCAGGCCGCACTCGTAAACACAACTGTTCCAAAATAAATGTCTTGTTTGAAGCCGGATTGTCTTAGAGTATAGACTGGCTGGGGCCAAATATTTGTGCTGGCTTTTTCATCGTTGCCCCGTCTTTGATATCACCCATATGTGTCGGAAAAGGACGTTAAACTCCAAAACAACAACACTTTCCCTAAATATACAATCAGTTTCGTAAAAATGGCGCAATGTCATCACAGGATCCAGGCACTGAGCTGGTGGCAGAGTGAGACGTATGGAGGTAGCGTTAGTACAGGAAGGGTTTAAAGAGGCTACCGGCTTGTACTGCTTGTATTCGACTGTAAAATACATGTAGCAACAGACTGCATGAAGCTGTCAACGCTACAACCATAACCTATCACCGACACATAATTGACGAGTTTATTATTTACAACTGACGCTATCACAACTGGAAATACGACCAGACACCACGGCAAACGTTATTACTTGTCGGCTTTGACTGAGATATCACCAGTCTCTCAACCCATACCACTAAACGCCATCTAAGTGGTATTCAGCGAGCCGTGGCGACACCGCGTTATCACTGAACAATCACCGTATTGTCCGTGTCGACCGCCGGTTTGAAGTCACGCGTCAGTGAATACGGTATATTACGTTTGGCTTTATGATTCTGTCAGTACAAAAGCCCCCGTGTCGAAACTGTGGTTAGAAAAATTGCCCGAGGCAATGAGGCGGAAATGAAAAAAAAAGAAAAAGAAAGCAAGCTAGTATTATGCTCCCGCTGAAGGCTACGCACTACAGATACGGATTTCAAAGAAACTTAAATGCCACATATTCCTATTAAACATACCGCTGCGCGTGACACCTTAGAAATGCTTTAAATTTCATCCCCAAAATCACAAAAATCCAGCAGCCAAAGACTCATGTGTAGGACAAATTTAAACAAATTCCAGTATTCCATTTTTTGCAATGCTAGCTTCGACCACCTTCCCCCTCATTTCTCTGCCGTCTGCTAGCGCTTGTGTCAGCCGCGCATGAATACAAATAGTCCACATGTCAGGCTCATTTTTCACTTTTTTTAAAAAACTATTATTTGGTATGAAACTTATTCACATAGCCAACAAACAGCCCTAGTTTGCTATTTTTTTACTCTGCACACAAATTTAAACAGGGGCGAAAATTCTGTACTTAGCGGAATTCTTACTACATGACCCGGAAGCGGCTATTACTGTTGTGTAACCTGTAACGAGTCTGCTGTCAGGGGTATCGGATGCCATACGCACATTCGAGTGAAACGTGAGACAGTCGCTGTATGTTTGTCTCAGATAGAAGCAGAGGATTAAAGTGAAATCTGAGTTAGAGTGGCGGCAATATGACTGAGTTAGAATCTCGTACACGCTGACGCCGGGTAGTACGTGTATCACACTGTTGCCCTATGGCTTTGGTTCACAATTACCACGTCTTTATTTGCGCACCCAGTTGCACCATCAGGGATCAAGAAGAAGTGGGCTCGTGCAATCTAACATGAGAGGTTTCCAAAATTAAGAAGAAATTCCGATGTCACCATGGCACTATTGACACAGACTGACGTCGCCAATCTTTCCTCTGTTTCTCCTGCGACAGTTTTTTTTTTTTTTTTTTTTTTTTGTATTTGTGGCCTACAGATTCGCCGACCGTCTTCGACCACCGGCCTAATGTTGTGTTGAGCGAGACTGAATCTCTTTCGTACAGCCGGCAACAACGCGCAAACACAACCGTTCTTTGCTATGACCCGTCTTTGCTTATCATACATAGGAACTGGCGAGTTTTTTTTTCTAGAGAATATCATATTCACATTTTATATTCAACGATACCTTGTGCCATCGGAACTTCTAATAATCTTGATTTCGCAGAACACAAGTGACAGTTCTGTCATTTCACAGTAGTTTTCTTCAAAGACACACACACGTAGTACCGATGTTTTTTGCCACAAGACAGAGCACAAGTAGCGTCGTTTCACTGTCGTTTCCACTGGCAAACTGATCGAGCCTCAAGATACGGAAATGTCATTAGCAAGCGGCCCCGAAGGCAACAGGTGTCAATGCAGTCAATGCAACTAATAGCGTCAGCGATATTCAATAATATCCTGAATGACAGGTGTCACAATGACCGAAACTGGCACACACAATGGGAGCATAAAGGGATAAAACCGCACCCTCAGTGTTCGAGGAAAAACTGCAGTTCTATGCAAAACGCTGATGTCACCGGCTGTGTCTCAAAGGGGGTTACCGCCTCAGTTGCCGCTCCAAATCCACCGGCTGCATAAAATCCCCCTCAACATGGAGCACATTAGCCAACAGAAGTCTAGACATTCCTATTGATCACACCCACTCTCAAAGCTCCGGAACTGCTTGCACACTGAGTGCGACCTAACTACACTCTAAGACTGTCCACACGAACCTGCTGTCGACACTTGTTCGATACCGGTGTAGCATCCGGTCCGGTCCCCCCTCTGAAGCAGTCCCCCGGGGGACCAATTCGTGGCAAAAACTGCTCTATAATGGTCCCCCCCTTAGACATCCAGCCTCGTTTTCGACTGGTCCCCCTGGGCGATTTTGGTCCCCCCTCGCATCCAAAATAGGCCCCCTCTCGAACTGGTCCCCCTCTTTTCTAACCAATGTAGAGCTATGTCAGTATTTATTTTTAACTTTATTGTTATAGTGTGTGTCAACTCAGTAGAAAACGTGACTCTGGATCTCTCTCACTCTCTCTCTCTCTCTCTCGCCCCCCCCCCCACTTTCTCTCCTCCCCCCATCTCTCAAACACACACACACACACACACACACACACACACACACACACACACACACACACACACATTATGCACGCACGCACGCACGCGTGCACACTCACTCACGCACGCACGCACGCAAACACACACACACACACACACACACACACACACACACACACACACACACACACACACCTCTTTCGTTATATGTATAATTATTTTTATTTTTGTACAGATCGAGATGTTATTCAAGATGATCTTGAACTGGGTCAAGGTTACAGTGTCAAATCTAAACTTTTAAAAGTGATTTAACTTCGTAGATTTGCCGTTCTATGTAGCCTATACTTTTGTTTTTTATTTTCTCTTTTTTTGTGGGATGAGAAAACGGTCGCCACTAAAAAACAAAAGTATAGGCTACATAGAACGGCAAATCTACGAAGTTAAATAACTTTTAAAAGTTTAGATTTGTTTTCTCTTTCTTTTTTTTTGTGGGATGAGAAAACGGTCGCCACGCTTCTTGACACGTCACGTGACTCGTGTCAAACATCGCCACGCTTCTTGACACGTCACGTGACTCGTGTCAAACATGCCTATAATTATAAGTACACGACAATTCATTCCGTCAGCCAGTCTTCGTTTTTCATTGACTATCATCATGGACGACACTCTGTATGACAACGTGTTGAACTATTTGAAAAATGGCACTTACCCTCTGACCGCGAAAGGGGAAAACCGTGATGTGACTAAAGTCCTCATAAACAAACAGAAAAAAAAGAACCAATGCAAAAAAACAACTGAAAGAAACAAGAACACAACCAAACAAATATATCTCACACACACAAAAATAACAACAAGCACATAAATCGGAAAAAAAGAAAAAAAAATGTTCCTATGGCCCTGTGCTTTTGGGGACAATAAAGTTTTGTAACAATAAAGTTAAAAATAAATACTGACATAGCTCTACATTGGTTAGAAAAGAGGGGGACCAGTTCGAGAGGGGGCCTATTTTGGATGCGAGGGGGGACCAAAATCGCCCAGGGGGACCAGTCGAAAACGAGGCTGGATGTCTAAGGGGGGACCATTATAGAGCAGTTTTTGCCACGAATTGGTCCCCCGGGGGACTGCTTCAGAGGGGGGACCGGACCGGATCCTACACCGGCTTTCTATTCAGTCCAGCAGCAGGCCCTGTTGTAGTGACGGCCAGCATAGGTTTCGACTCGAGAACCACTAGTGCACTGTGCACCGAGAGGAGGGGGGGAGAGAGCTCTGCTTTGAACGCGCGAACTGTCTGACTCAGCTCAAACCGCGGCGGATAGCCGGAGCTCGGACAGAACAAGTCAGTAACAGGCTTGGTGAAGTAGGAGATCGATGGAAGATTCGTAAGCCTTCCTTCAGCTGTAAGAGTCTGAATGCTGGAAAGATCTCGTCGTCACAGGCAGCCGAGTACCTGAAGTGTACGACTCAAATCTCAAGAGTGACTCAGTGTAGCAGCTGACCGCTGTTGAAAAGAGAATGCTTATCAACTCAGTGAGACCCCTCTCTTTCTCTGTCTCTGTCTCTCTCTCTCTCTCTCAGTTTTAATTTGTGATCTGCCATTGCAAAGTTGCTATGCACGAACGTTTACTGAGCATATTATAAGTTTATCTTGTTAATGCTCAAAACTGTATCTCCACTGTATCTCCACTATACGCAACTGACAAACATCTGTTTAAACAATAAAAAAAAATCTGATATTTTACAGACCCTCTTGTAGTGACACTGTCGCTGTACTCGGAAGCCGGGATAGCCGAAGCAGTAAAAGTTGGACTCTCAAAGATGGGGTGGTGAGTTCGAATCCTGG
Organism: Batillaria attramentaria; assembly: GCA_018292915.2. Taxonomy (NCBI): domain Eukaryota; kingdom Metazoa; phylum Mollusca; class Gastropoda; family Batillariidae; genus Batillaria; species Batillaria attramentaria. The sequence goes on from JACVVK020000263.1 coordinate 15,665, forward strand.
GCCCGTATGTAAAAGTCGAGGTTAATTTAACCCACGGCTACGGGTCTAACCCAGAATAGGACAAAAAAAACCCAAAAGCAAAATCAAATAAAAAAGGAAGCGAAGAAAGGAAGAAAAAATCCTTCTATAACAGCTCAGGCACTTTGCTGGAATGGGCCCGCTTCTTGATTTAAAAAAACAAACAAACAAAAAAACCCAGAAAATTTAACCCTAGAGCTAGTTTAGTTCGAGGTCTAACCCGGGGCTAAAATCCCTAACCTCGACTATTACACATGGGCCCTGATGAGGGCCAAAATATGGCTTTTTTTCCCCCTCATTGCCCCATTTGATATCGCCGTTACATCAGGGTGGACAGAGACGCCAATTACACCCGTAATCAACCATCTAACTGACTGCACTCCGGTGGTGGCGTTCTGAGTTTACCTGAACAGAATTCTATCTTTGACAGCCAACTTATGTTTTGGAACAGTTTCGCTCGTGAGTGCACCTGTACGGTCGAAATACTCGATCTTGATGATTAGTACAGCTCTTGATATTATATTGTCTGAACTTTGCGCAAGCGTTCGAACATTCAAATTCTACGACTATTGTTACACTACTTCAGCGCTCAGTGCGGTCGCCGCATCACCGAGTACGCTTCTGTTGGCTCAGTGCCAGCATTACAGACGCTGTCACTGTCCAGGTGTCTAAGTAGATACCACGGAAACAGATCAGAACGATCTGTGAGCGTTAAAATGGTAGCGTTAGCCCCTTTAAATAAAGTAGTGCACCTTCTCGTCATGGCACGGTCTGAATTCCGTATTCTCTGGTTATCCGTGGTTTTGGAGCTTGTCACAGTGGTAGATCTGCCTTGCCTTGTTCCTTACCCCCCGCAACAAGAGAGAGGAGGATTTTGCCGCTTTTGGTCTCCGTGCCTTGTCTTTGTGATCTGCCGTTTCTGTATCTATCCTAGACATGCCTGGAAGACTCAGCCCATAGGCGCCAATATAACATACTATCTGTCCTTGGCCCTTGCATGGGTGCGTGCGTGGGTGTTTTGGGGGTATAACGTTCTTTACCACTACTGACATAACTGTGATATTGAAGCCGGGGCAACGAGGAAAAAGCGAACACAAATACTTGGCTCCCAGCCGGAATTCGAACTCACGACCCGAACATTGAAAGTCACAACGCTCTACCACTGAGCTCTCCCGGCTCCCCGTCCCGCGCTCGAGAGTGTCGAGTTGCTGGGAGACAGATCTGTGTCAAAGAGAACAGCCCGCTGTGAGTGCCTGTCCGTTTGACCTAGATGTCCCAGCAACTCGACCATACGGGTCAGTGGCTTGCGCAGTTTCCACCGAAATTGCACTCATCATACATCTACACATTCAGTCTGAGGACTAACCGGAACAAATCACATACTCTCAGTCTGGTGCACAGACCGGGTTAGAGAAGTGAACAGACTACTCTGGGCTGAGGTAGACTTTCCGGCTTCATTCCAATACTGATACTAAAACGGTGACTGAGGCCGGAACGGTCGGAGTTAGCAGCCAGTGCCCTGTTGCTCGGCTGGATAAACCACACACCGGTGACGCGGCTAAGCCGCGAATCCGACCGGCTGCCGATCGCAGCGACAGTTTTAGGCTGGAAAAGCGCGACACGCATGCGGTGATGTGCAAGAATGCTGCCAGGAAAGCTAAGAACTGAAATGAATTTGATCATATTGTTATATGCACATATCAGTAAGACTTTCATCTTCCCATCCAAAGCGATTTTATATCGAAAATTTTATTCATGTGAGACCGGGTATACTCGGCCCCTACCCATTGATATTTTTCCCGGATTAGTTTTCTTCTTTTCCCCGTCTTTATTTTCGTCCCGCCTTCCCTCTAGCTACCCTTGTCACCCCTTTACCCGCTAGCTATCAGTGCCTTTGACTAGGAACCATAACTTGAGACTCCACAGTGATTGTCGTTCCTGATGATGTCTCACAGTAGCCGAAATCAGTTGTGTTTCTGCTCGGACTTTGAGATTAAATATCCCGCCGTAGCATTAACCTATTGAGAAGCTGATTAGTCTATTGGAATCAGCGAAGTTAGATCTGTTTAGATATGTTTAGTTTTGTGGCAGATGTTGGTTTGAAGCAGTGTAATTAGCGATTTTGTGGTTTATCACCGTCAAAACTCTGTCCGGTAGAGCTGTTTATACGTTCATAGTAAAATAACCCTAGCCCCGATTTAGTCCCAACCTATATCCCTTAAAAGCCCTTTCCCTGAAGTTTCTTCTGGTTCGAACCCGATCGGCCTAGGCCTAGTAGATCGGCTGCAATCTGTGAACAACCGGCCCCTAAGAAACACAAATCTACCCTCTTTCCCCCGTTGCCCCAGGCCTTCCCGAGGGCCAGGGGTAGCCGCTCCCTTTGCGGCCCGGGCCCCGCCTATATAAGCCGATTGGTCCCCTGGCTATGTGTCTTTCAGTTCGAGTGCACGTGGCCAGGGAGGACGTCGCCAGTTTAGTTTGCCGTTTTAGTGTTTTTGTCTTTGTCGAGTCACACTCGTAGGAGAGACCACGTTTTTTTCCGATTTCTGCCATCACACTCTCACTCTGTAAGTGTACTTGTATTTTTGCTTTATATGTATTTGATATGCATTGATGATTGGATTGCCATGTTTGTACCATGCGGGTTGGCTTTGCCCATCACAGTTTTGTATTATTCTTTAAGTTTCGTAATTCTCTGATGGTAATCACGGTAGAACTTCCCTTGTTTCCTGTCACTGGTACTCAGACCAGGCCCTGTAAATATTCTAATCTACATTCTGAACTATTTTTCTGTCGGATTTTACCCTGGTTTGCAAACTCAGAGCTGAGTGTAGTTGTATTAGCAAAGCCGCATGTTTTGTATGATTTGATGTTATTGCTGTTGATCTGTTATCGATCTGATTTCATGTCTAGCATGTTACTGTTTCTACACGAACGTTTTTTTTATTCATTGCTACCTTTTCTTTGTTGACTAGGCCGTAATGTCTCCCTTTTCTCCCCACGTGGCCGTGCCTTTGTTTCCACCTTCCCATTGGGTAGCCGCGTGACGTCACATGGCGTCACCGGATGCACGTTATATAATCCACCCGCCATCTTAGTTATATTCCATCCGCTGCTTTGTTCACCTTTTGAGTGACTTAGTGTCCGGTTGATCGTTGTATTCTGCGGGCACTCTTAACTGTAATTTGTCATACCCCTCCATCCATTGATCCTGAGTAGGTGTTCTGTAGTCTTTTAGCTATATCCGCTAGTTGTGTTGATTTGTTTCACCTTTTGTTATGTCTGGTCACGACGTGTACCGTTTATTTTAGAGTAATAGTTTGTGTCTGTATTATCGGTCAGTCATTCGCTGATTAAGTTTTATGATGTTGTTACTTATTATTTTTGTTTTGTCTTTTCAGGCACTGTTTTTCCATGAGGTTTTTCCTTCGGATTTTTCTTTTAGGTTTTCCTTTGGGGTTTTGTGTTTTTGTTTTGTTTTCCTGAGTGTCCAATAAACCAACACAAGTCAAAGCGACCACTGCGTTGCGTCCCTTGCCTGCACACGGTTACATCTTTTTGGCGCTGCGGGAGCAGGATCAACAAGGGAGTTGACATCAGGAAAACAGTGCAGGAGTGCCAAACTGACTGACCATGGCCACCAACCCCGTCTTCGTCAACCCAGACCCACTGCCACGGTTCGATGGGGAGGGAGGCAGCTGTGCCGCTGAAGCGTTTGTTGAGGAGGCACTTCGACGGCTTAAGCACTACAAGTTGGCTGATGGAGCAGGGGCCGAATATGTGCTCAGCGCACTAACCGGGTGCGCCAGGGCCGAGATCCTCAGCCGACCTGCAGACGACAGGACAACAGGGGCCGCCATCCTCGACCTTATTCAGGGGGAGTTTGGCGACAAACGAGACCTGGCCACCCTTCTGTCCACGTTCCACGGCCGGAGACAGGGCGTGGCGGAGGGCGTATATCAATACGCCCATGCCCTGTCAGCAGCAGCGACGCGAGCCAACAAGAAGCAGGCCGGATCCATCAATGACGGCTTACTGCGGGACCGATTCATTGATGGACTGCATCCCCCGGAGCTCCGCCGCGACCTGAAGCGGTTTATTCGCGGCAACTCCACTGCCACCTTCATGGACGCCAAGGCCGAAGCCTTAAGGTGGATGCGAGACGACGCCGACGCTGAGGTTACGGTCCAGCGCATCCTCACCACCACGACCGAGTCCGCAGAAGTTGAGGAAATGCGCAGACAGATGGCCGCTCTGACTGCCCAAACAGCCGAGCTCCAGGCACAGCTGAGTGCCAGCCAGCAACCACAGAGGCCAGCAAAACACCAGTCCTCCAACACGCTCCGATGCTGGTGGTGCCAACAACCTGGCCATCGTGAGGCAGAGTGCCCGGCGAAACGCCAGTACAACCGGCGGCGCCAGCACCAGAAGCCACGCCAGCCAAGGCAGTACCCTCAGCAGCCGCAGCAGTATGCCCCGCAGTACGTGCCACAGCCCCCAGCATTCCAGCAGCCTCCAGTGTTCCCACAGCCGGCAGCTTTCCACCAGCCACAGCAGAGCCACCAGGGAAACTAGTGGCCCCCGTTGTCACTAGTCAGGCAACGGGGGTTGACGGTTTCCAGTTCCCAGGGCTGGTGGGACAGTGCCCCACCGTGACTGTCTCCTTGCAGGGAGTTACCACATGTGCCCTGATAGACACTGGAAGTCAGGTGACAACAGTGACTGAGCGTTTCTATTGTCAATATTTGAAAGACAGCAGAAGTATCCAGCCTGCCCAGTTCCTCACGTTGAGGGCTGCCAACGGACTTGAGGTTCCTTATGTTGGGATTGTTGTCGTGGACCTCGTTGTGTGTGGACAAACTGTGAAAGCTGTACCGATGTTAGTCACCAAAGACTGTGGAAACCCGGAGAAACTGCGAGTACCTGTGTTGTTAGGGATGAACGTTCTACAGCGGATTACCGGGAACCTTGCATCGTCAGACTTCCCACCTGTGTTGCAGCCGCTAATGCAGGAAGTCAAGTTGGAGACCAGGAGTATCCGAGGAGTTGCCAGAGTGGCAGGAGGTTGTTGTATTCCTGCGTACTCCGCTGCCACCATCAGGATCACCTCGACCCAGAAGTCCTGTGCCCCCCTACTTGCATCTCCTCTGGCCCAGCCCTTGCCGCAAGGTCTGCTGCTCATCCCAACCCTAGTCTCGGACCAACCCTCACAGCGGTACGTGCGCCTCGTCAACATCACCAGTGAGGATTGCATCCTTCCGGCACGTACCCCTGTCGCCCAACTCCACGCCGCCTCCTGTTTCGAAGGGCAAGACATCCAGGTGCGCGCGAACTGCAGTCAGCTGACTGTGGACATTGAGCGTGTCTCCACAGACCCTGCTGCACCTGGTACTGTCCCCTGCCCAGACTTCGATGGCGACGATGAGGACCGACAACAACTCCAGCAGCTGTTGGACCGATATGCGCATGTCTTCGCCCAGGATGATACCTTGGGGTACACCGACATCGTGCAGCATCGGATCCCGACAACAGACAACGTCCCTGTCAGCCAGCCGTACCGTTCCATCCCACCTACACAGTTGCAGGAGGTGAAGGAGCATCTTCAAGGCCTGCTCCAGTCCGGTGCCATTGTCCCCAGCCACAGTCCCTACGCTGCGCCGGTGGTGCTGGTACGCAAGAAAGATGGCAGTCTGCGTCTCTGTGTTGATTACCGGAGACTCAACATGAAGACTGTCAGAGATGCGTACCCACTGCCGCGCATCCAGGAATCCTTTGACTCACTGGTTGGGGCCCAGTATTTCTCAACGCTGGACCTGGCCAGTGGGTACCACCAGATCGCCATGGCACCCGACGACCAGCACAAAACGGCCTTCACCACACCGTTCGGGCTATTTGAATACACGCGGATGCCCTTCGGTCTGACGTCAGCACCAGCGACATTCCAGCGTCTGATGCAGGCAACAATGTCGGACTTTCTCTTCCAGTTCCTGCTCGTCTACCTTGACGACCTCCTGATCTTCTCCCGCACCTTCCAGGAACACCTGCAACATCTTGAGCGACTTCTCCAGCGGATCGCCGAGACTGGCCTGAAGCTGAAGATGGAGAAGTGCCAGTTTCTGCGGCGGCAGGTGACCTACCTTGGTCACACCATCTCGGCCAAGGGGGTAAGGTGCGAGGAAGAGAAGGTAGCAGCAGTCCGGAACTGGAAGGTGCCAACGACAACCACAGAGGTCCGACAGTTCCTCGGTTTTGCCAGTTATTACAGGCGCTTCATTGCGAAGTTTGCCAAGCTGGCAGGACCCCTGCATGATCTGGTGGCTGAAGCAAGCAAGGACGCCAAGAAGAAGACCATTTCCATCACCGGTCTGTGGAACGCTACGCATCAGACTGCGTTTGATGAGCTCAAAGCTGCCCTGACCACCGCTCCAGTGTTGGCATATGCCGACTTCGCCAAGCCGTTCCTGGTGGAGACCGATGCCAGCCACGATGGCCTCAGTGCGGTGCTGTCCCAGGTACAGGATGGCAAGACCCGGGTCATCGCATACGCCAGCCGCCGGCTCCGACCGACAGAGCGGAACGAGGTGCTGTACTCCAGCATGAAGTTGGAATTTCTGGCAATGAAATGGGCCATCACGGAGAAGTTTCGTCACTACCTGATAGGGGCGAAGTTCTCCGTGATCACGGATAACAACCCGCTCACCCATTTCAAGACAGCGAAGCTTGGTGCCTTGGAGCAGAGATGGGCCGCCCAACTTGCACAATTCGACTTTGACGTGCAATACCGCCCTGGTAAAGTCAACCCAGCCGACGCCCTCTCCAGACTGCCGTACCCCACTACGTCCGAGCCAGAGTCGACAGCCATTCCACCTGAGGTTGTGGGAGCACAAGAGGACCTTGCTGTGCAGCACTTGTCTGTCTCTTCAACCACCTGCGACAGACTGGCTGCTAACCCCACTGCTGACATCGCTCCACCTGCACATCTTCAGGACCCTGTTGTGCAGGCCGACAAAGTGCCTGACCCTGCTGCAGCTACCACTGAGGTATTCCCCCACCTGTCTCCCGCTGAGCTGCAGCGACTCCAACAGGAGGATGCCGACATCGGTGCAGTCCTGGCCTCCATGCCTAACAAGCTACACGCCCCAAAAGAGGCCAGTCTGCGAGCATTGGTCCGCCAGCATCCACGGCTGACCATGCAGAATGGCTTGCTGTACCGGCGGGTTACACTCCCACAACAGGATACTGTCCTCCAGTTGGTCCTACCCAGTTCGCTCCGCCCAGATGTCATCCAGGCCCTGCATGACCGCATGGGTCACCAAGGCGTCGAGAGGACCCTGGAACTCCTGCGTTCCCGTGTGTACTGGCCTGGGATGCATGCTGACGTGAAGGACTACGTCGCAGCCTGCGAGAGATGTGCCATGGGACGTCACCAACGCCTGAACCTGCCTTCTGGTCACCTTCTGGCAAGTAGGCCCCTGGAAATCCTGGCCGTGGACTTCACGAAATTCGAGTTGTCCAGTGATGGCCGGGAGAATGTGCTGGTGATTACTGATGTTTTCACCAAGTACGCCCAGGCGTTCCCTACCAGAAACCAGGAAGCCTCGACTGTTGCCAAGATCCTGGTGGAACAGTGGTTCCAGAAATACGGCGTCCCCCAACGCATCCACAGCGACCAAGGCCGCAACTTCGAGTCGCAGGTAGTCCAGCAACTGTGCCAGCTGTACAACATCAAGAAGACGCGGACCACGCCATACCACCCGCAGGGGAATGGGCAGTGCGAGCGGTTTAACCGCACGCTTCACGACCTGCTCAGGACCCTGTCGGCGGAACAGAAGACCACCTGGCCGCGTCATCTCCCAGAGCTGGTGCAGGCGTATAATGTGACGCCGCACGCCTCCACTGGCTTCAGTCCTCATTTCCTGCTCTTTGGGCAGGAACCCCGCCTTCCAGTGGACGACCTTCTCGGACTGCCGTCCAACACCAGTGCTGTCGGACCCCGGGACTACGTCAGGCAACACCAACATCGCCTGAACCAAGCCCATGCCAGAGCCAACGACAACCTGCAGAAAGCAGCCGCAGACCGGGCTCGTCAAACTGACAAGGGCTCAGCTGATCATCCCCTGCATCTGGGTGATTTTGTGTACCTGAGGAACAGAGTCCTTGGCCGCAACAAATTCCAAGACAGATGGCGACCACAACTCTACGTTGTCACCCGGCGTCCTTATGAGGATAGCCAGGTGTATGCAGTCAAGCCTGTTGCTGGTGGGCTAGAGAAAGTGGTGCACCGTGCAGACCTGCAAGCTACATCTGCACCACTGATCCAGCAACCTGAAGAGCCTGCCATACTAGAGGCTCCCCCAGAGCCAGTGCAACCTGAGGCTCCCCGCACCGGGTTCCTCATCTACTTCCCAGAACCCGCGCCTGCCCAGCCTGATGTGGTGCCTCCTGTGCCTGCAGTCCCAGACCCGCCTGTTGTTCAGCAACCTGTCGCTGACCCCGCTCCAGTACCAGTCATGGCGGATGAGCCTGTAGCAGCCCCTGCTACACCCCCAGCACGCCCACAGCGTTCCGCTATCCCAGTGCGTGCCCCAGTACGGCGTTCTGCCAGGTTACAGCAGAAGAAGTGACAGTCACGATGCCAAGTTTGACACGCCGATACTGCCAACCCCCCAGTAGGGTGATTTTGGACAGTCTCTGTTCCTTTTGTGCTTTTATGTTAGTCTTATCACTCTCATGTATTTTATGATAGTTTAGGTTAGTGTGTTTGAGTGTGCGTGTTCTTTCTGAACAGTGACGTGGCATGCAAGTGGCAATAACAAGTGTAGTCTCTAAGGATTTTGTTTTCGAGAACTGCTCAACGAAACTGTGTATGAATCTCCCAGAACGGTGATTATTTTTGGTCAGCCCGCCAGACATCTGTATTTGTGATAACCTGATTATTGGACTTCCATCCTGAACTCTGCCGTGAACCGTGTGTGAATTTTGACCCAAGGACCGTCTTTCAGCGTTTGTGAAAATCCAAACTGATGGACAGATTCCTGACCTTTGATTTATTGATGATTTTAGTTTTCTTGTATTGTTGTGTCCTTAGTCTTAGTGCTGATGCTGTGGGTATTCCCTTTTTATTTTATGTGTTTCTGACATAGTTAAGTTAGCTTACAGGTATGTTTGATTTTAATGATCGCTTCCTGTCAGGTTACCCTTTGCAATGCAAAACTGTGTCCAGAAATATTTTATCTTGGAGGTTAGCTAGGCCCTCACTAATATGTTGGCCGCGGAGGGAAAGGATTTTTTTCTGTGTGTGTTTGGTTCTGTAACCTAAGATTGTGATTATGCTTCTGGTGGCCACCAAGCATTTTTGCGAGGATGTCGTTTTTTTGTTTAACCAGCGAGGACGCTGGTTGAGGTTCAGTTGGGGGGGATGAGACCGGGTATACTCGGCCCCTACCCATTGATATTTTTCCCGGATTAGTTTTCTTCTTTTCCCCGTCTTTATTTTCGTCCCGCCTTCCCTTTACCCGCTAGCTATCAGTGCCTTTGACTAGGAACCATAACTTGAGACTCCACAGTGATTGTCGTTCCTGATGATGTCTCACAGTAGCCGAAATCAGTTGTGTTTCTGCTCGGACTTTGAGATTAAATATCCCGCCGTAGCATTAACCTATTGAGAAGCTGATTAGTCTATTGGAATCAGCGAAGTTAGATCTGTTTAGATATGTTTAGTTTTGTGGCAGATGTTGGTTTGAAGCAGTGTAATTAGCGATTTTGTGGTTTATCACCGTCAAAACTCTGTCCGGTAGAGCTGTTTATACGTTCATAGTAAAATAACCCTAGCCCCGATTTAGTCCCAACCTATATCCCTTAAAAGCCCTTTCCCTGAAGTTTCTTCTGGTTCGAACCCGATCGGCCTAGGCCTAGTAGATCGGCTGCAATCTGTGAACAACCGGCCCCTAAGAAACACAAATCTACCCTCTTTCCCCCGTTGCCCCAGGCCTTCCCGAGGGCCAGGGGTAGCCGCTCCCTTTGCGGCCCGGGCCCCGCCTATATAAGCCGATTGGTCCCCTGGCTATGTGTCTTTCAGTTCGAGTGCACGTGGCCAGGGAGGACGTCGCCAGTTTAGTTTGCCGTTTTAGTGTTTTTGTCTTTGTCGAGTCACACTCGTAGGAGAGACCACGTTTTTTTCCGATTTCTGCCATCACACTCTCACTCTGTAAGTGTACTTGTATTTTTGCTTTATATGTATTTGATATGCATTGATGATTGGATTGCCATGTTTGTACCATGCGGGTTGGCTTTGCCCATCACAGTTTTGTATTATTCTTTAAGTTTCGTAATTCTCTGATGGTAATCACGGTAGAACTTCCCTTGTTTCCTGTCACTGGTACTCAGACCAGGCCCTGTAAATATTCTAATCTACATTCTGAACTATTTTTCTGTCGGATTTTACCCTGGTTTGCAAACTCAGAGCTGAGTGTAGTTGTATTAGCAAAGCCGCATGTTTTGTATGATTTGATGTTATTGCTGTTGATCTGTTATCGATCTGATTTCATGTCTAGCATGTTACTGTTTCTACACGAACGTTTTTTTTTATTCATTGCTACCTTTTCTTTGTTGACTAGGCCGTAATGTCTCCCTTTTCTCCCCACGTGGCCGTGCCTTTGTTTCCACCTTCCCATTGGGTAGCCGCGTGACGTCACATGGCGTCACCGGATGCACGTTATATAATCCACCCGCCATCTTAGTTATATTCCATCCGCTGCTTTGTTCACCTTTTGAGTGACTTAGTGTCCGGTTGATCGTTGTATTCTGCGGGCACTCTTAACTGTAATTTGTCATACCCATCCATCCATTGATCCTGAGTAGGTGTTCTGTAGTCTTTTAGCTATATCCGCTAGTTGTGTTGATTTGTTTCACCTTTTGTTATGTCTGGTCACGACGTGTACCGTTTATTTTAGAGTAATAGTTTGTGTCTGTATTATCGGTCAGTCATTCGCTGATTAAGTTTTATGATGTTGTTACTTATTATTTTTGTTTTGTCTTTTCAGGCACTGTTTTTCCATGAGGTTTTTCCTTCGGATTTTTCTTTTAGGTTTTCCTTTGGGGTTTTGTGTTTTTGTTTTGTTTTCCTGAGTGTCCAATAAACCAACACAAGTCAAAGCGACCTCTGCGTTGCGTCCCTTGCCTGCACACGGTTACACATGTAAGGACACGAGTCATATTTGTTCGACTGCAATGAGACTCGGGAGCTATTTTGCAGTTTAACACGAAGCTGACAAAAAATACCACGTTAATTCCAGTAGTTTCAAAACAGACACGTATCCGTGATGTCTTTGTGACTTGCATGCCAATTGTTGTGACGTAGGATGCTTTAGTGTTTTCGCAATTTAAAAAAAATATCAGAGCAGTGCGAAATCCTCGGCTAAGAACCGGCCAACCGTCTGTTTGATACAGGCTGGTTCTTAGCCGGGGCGAGTGCTGGTTCATAGCCACAAAATATTCACTACCAATTTTCTTTCTCGAACTGCGCGCGATCTAAGCCACAAACTGCACTAATTTTCTAGGTGTGGCCGCAAGACATATTATAAACTGGGACGTTTTCATAAACGTGACTTTCCTTTCTGTAATTTTATATTATCGCGAATGAAAGTGAATTTTCTACAGAAAACGAGACTAAATTGCTTCCAACGTGAGTGTACGAGCAAGTAGCACCACAAAAACCATTTACGAGTTGAACAGAGACCTTCTGCGACAAGACAGGCCAACCTCAGATCGAGACAAGCTTTCACAAGTACAGCGCAGATGATTTTCTGAGAGAAGTCGCGTGCGGCCAAGCAACGCTAGCGCTCAACGCCGCAAGCCGGTCAGAATCGGGATAGCCGCGTCACCGGTGTGAACCAGCATAGTTCTCTACAACGAAAGCCAAGAAAACAGGTGTCTTGTACAAGCGTGTAGCACGTCTTCTTGTCCAGCCTTCTCGTGTTATTCAGCAAGTTTCTAAGCACGTACGCAGTTTGTTGGGTTCTCTGCCTCTGTTTTCCTATCGCGCGAGGAAAATCACAGAAAACATACGGTGTCCTGTAACGCATAATGTTTTGTAGCCTTGTGACTTGCAACAGCTGTTCGGCCGAAATGAAGTGAGCAGTAAAATCATTGCCAACAACAAAAAAAGCTGTTTCATGGATGCCAAATGCCAAACCCTGTGGAAGTAGGTGTTATCCGATAACAACTAGGCCGCAGGCTGTCGACGTGATACTGGGCCTAATTATTGTAATTAGCTCCAACCAATTACACCTCGGAAAGGCTACTATGTAGTATAGATGTGTCTTTATACCACTGACTCGCCAGTGCAAAGTTCCTGTAGGTTCAACGGGTGGGTGGGTGGGTGGGTGTTTAGGAGGTTAACGTCCTTTTCCACCACGTATGGGTGATAGTCAAAGACGGGGCAACGCGGAAAAGGCCCAGCACAAATATTTGGCCCCAGCCGGGATTCGAACTCACGACCCGAGCATTGGGAGTCCAGCGCTCTACCATCCGGCTATCCCAACTTCCCTGAAGGTTCAACGGGTTAATTCCGTGCTTTGCTGTGCTAAGTCATGTTTTGGAACAGTTTCGCTCGTGGGTGCGCCTGTACGCTCGGAATACGCAATCTTGATGATTAGTACAGCTCTTAATGCGAGACAGTGTTGTGGACACTTTGCGCGAGCGGTCGGACATTCAGTTCAAACTCTACGATTGTTGTTACCCGTACTTACTCGAGTGCTTAGTGTGGTCGGTCGCCGGCGTCATCGAGTACGCTTCTGTTGGCTCAGTGCCAGCATTACAGGCGATTTCACTGTCCAGACGTCTAAGTGGTGTGATGATAGATACCACGAAAACAGCTCATATGTGATACCGCTCATAAAAATGGTAACCCCTTTAAATATACGGTGCTTCACGGCTGCATATTATCATATAGTAAGAACACTGAGCCCGAAAGCAGGATATTACCACTGAATGGTAGATGATTTCACAAAAAAACACAATCGAGTTACGTCATCGGCCGGTGAAGGTCACTGAATTAGAACGTCAACTGGAGCGACAGCTGACGTAATCCAACACAAAGAGACCGCGCAACCACTGAAAACACTGCTTACTCACTCGGCTGTACAGAATGCAACCGACCACTCTTCCAATCGTGTTTCAGGTCCTGCTCACAATCAATGCACTGATACACTGACAGCAACAAGCCCAGTCGTCAGTTCGTCCAGGGACACGTGTTTATGATCAATATGTCTCCGCTCTGCTTGTCTGATGACAACGCGTTAGCGGCTTTTGCACCGTGTGACAATTCCCTTCGTCACGCACACGACGCCGATAACTTCGCCGTCAGGTCCAATTTGCACCCAACCGCCTGTTGCATTGCGTAGCCAGTCAGTTCGGGGAGCGATCCAGTCAGTCTGTCAGCGGTCCATTAGTCCACGGAGTCAGTCTCTCAGTGACAATTCCATTGAACACGCACACGAAGCAGATACGTTTTGCTGGCAGGTCGGATTTGCATCCAGCCTCATTGCACAGCGTGTCAGGTCGGAAGCGATCCAGTCAGTCTTTCAGCGATCCAGTCAGTCTTTCAGCGATCCAGTCAGTCTCTCGATCAGTGATCCCGTCTGTCTGTCGGTGATCCAGTCAGTCTGCCAACGGTTCGGTCAGTCTGTCAGCGATCCAGTGAGTCTGCCAGCGGTTCAGTCAGTCTGTCAGCGATCCAGTCAGTCTGCCAGCGGTACAGTCAGTCTGTCAGCGATCCAGTCAGTCTGTCAGCGATCCAGTCAGTCCCTGAACCAGCGATCCAGTCAGTCTGTCAGCGGTTCATACAGTCCATGAAACAGCGATCCAGTCAGGCTCTCGATCAGCTATCCAATCTGACAGCTGTCAAGTCTGTCTCTCAGCGATCCAGTCCGTCTGCCCAGTTAGCGATCCAGTCAGACCCTTTTGATGTCTCCTGCTTGTACCGGCCACAGAGCTAGCCATCCACGACAAAGAAAGGAAGTGTAGACACAAACGTACACATATCGATCTGCGAACAACCTCAGCGAACTTTTCCTCAACAAACGTACCGTCACACGGACAGAAAACCCGTAGTTTTGGACACAGCACACCAGCCGGCGGCTAACCGAATCGTGCACAGCTTGAAGCGCCTCGCGGCTGTCCCAAACTGACACTGCAGAACATCCGTAGCTGTTGGCAAACTTTCGCTGTCCTAAACAAACACACGTACACACACACACACACACCTGCTTTTTGCCGCGGCATGAGTACATACACCACCGCTTTGCGGCGCCCGCGGGCAGTCAGTATCCTCTGCGGACAAACCCCATCACAAGTTTGTCAAACAGACTTGCAGATTTGGCAACGATAATCGTTTGTACTCCAAAGGCTACACTGACGCGGACGCCTCTGAGATTTCTCACACGATATACTATTATAAAGTCTCGTTGGCTCGCCTGTAAATAGCCTGGCGAGATCAAAACGCCGAAAATGGGGCAACACTTTATAAGGGGTGGGTCTCCCCAAACGCTCTAAATTCGGGTGGGGATGAGTGTAAAGCGCTAGAAAGAAGAAAACGGCAGGTGTTTGTATTAGGGCGAAGAGTGCATTACTAAGGGTTAGAGAAGTGGAGTTTCCGTTGCAGGGTGGGCGCGTGAGTGTTTGGGTATGTAACGTCCTTTTCCGCCACGTAAGGGTGATGTCAAGAATGGGGCAACGAGACAGCACAAATGTTTGGCCCCCGGCAGCCGGGATTCGAACTCACGACTCGAGCACTGAGAGTCCAGCGCTCTACCATTCGCCTATCCCGGTTCACCCGTTCCGCTACAAAGGGTGTGGTCACTTTGCGCAATCAAAAGCGTAAAGTCAAAGCAGTAGAGGGTCAATCATTAAGTTACTAAACTGACAATTTCCCGTTCACAGCACTAAAACGTGCACTGATACATGTGCAATACATAATAATAATGAGTATTGTATAGGCGCTTTACCCAATTTCATGAATCAGCTCAAAGCGCCGCGAACTGAACCCAACACGCACGCTCACATGAATCACACGCATTCTCTCACACACTGGACATAAACAAATTACAGTCACGTGGTGCCAAGGGTGAGCTCAGCTATTTAAATTTCGGAATTTTAGAATTGCATTTATTTTTCAAATTTGATGGGCTGAACATTTCCAAAGCAGAGGGGGAGGAAGCCGGAGTACCCGGAGAGAACCCCCGACGATCGGCCCGAATGAACGGTGCCACGTACGAGAAGGAAAAATTCTTTGCCCCGAGTGGGACTCGAACCCCTGACCTCTCGCATTGGTGACAAGTCTCTTAACCACTAGACCACCGACCGCCCCAATACATAAAGCGAAACAAACAATAACAAAATAAACAAACACCAACAAACGTAAACAACGAAACCAACAACAAGGACAGAAAACAAAGAAAGGAAACGGAAAGAAACATAAGAAACCCGGCCCTGCCATTGTAACCACCACCACAACAACAAACAACAACAACAACAACAAAAACAGCGAAACGGGTCTGTACTTTAAATGAACCTAGCATCCATCAGATAACTACAAAAAAAGTAGTGTGGTTATAGCCAAGTCAACTGCTCCTGAGAAGCGGAATTTCGTAATGTTCATCGTCGTGAGCTGACCAGCGTTCTGATAACCTCGCTGTGACTTCTGCTATCGTCCTGTATGCCCAAGCTGCGGGTCTCTGCGACTCCACGTCATGCACTCTTTACACTTGTCCTTTAAATCACGCCGTAACGGGCTGGGCTGTAACCTATTAGAAGCCACTTGAACACAGACCCTTCCTGATGTCTACCCGCCGAGCCCTACCCTACCTGTCTCTACAAAGAAGCTCCAGGCGGGAAAAAACAATTGAGATGCCGATAGCGGTTTGCTTTTTGCGGTAACCTGAAGTAGCCACGAGGAAAAGGGACGTCACTTATCACACCTGCGAGCACGGAACCTCTCAATTATCTCGCCTGTGATTCGACACCCCTCATTATTACCCGTTGCTACTGTGTCGGGCCAACATGGGAACTGTTAGAGATGGTTAACAGCTGGTTTAATTGAGGCGGCCGGTGGTTCAGTCGACAGTTCAGCCCGAAAAATCACGTGCTCTCTGGTGCACAGCACGGGTTAAGGATAGCACGCAGACCGGCTACAGTACCTCAGGGATGAGGTAGATTGTGAGACTGACTGTAGTCTGATACTGACGAGTGTGGCTAGAGCCAGGACGCGTTGCTGATGTGAGTCTTATGTTAACTCAGCCCTTAGACGACGAGTTTCAGTAACTTTTCTCAGTCAGCAGCATTGCTCTGTAGATAGGTAACTTGTACGGTACTTGTGTGTTCTGCAAATTCTGCTTTGCATGAGAGAGAGAGAGAGAGAGAGAGAGAGAGACTCCTTAGAATACTGTACGGCTTAAGCCAGTTTTAGCAGCCCACAGGTTAAACAATTATTATGCCTGTTCCAGCGAGACTACTGGCCAAAAAAACAACAACAAAAAACCGGCAAAACTAACACTATAGTAAAAGAACGCACTTCATAATAATGTGTCGCTAGGCTGACCTTGTGCCCTATGAACAGTAGCGGTCTTGCCCAATGCCCAGAGCAAGTTCCTCCAAACATACAGTACATTTGACACTTGAAAATCACGCGGGTGTGTGGGTGGGTGTTCGGGGGTTTAACGTCACTTTCCACCACATACAGGTGACATCAAAGACGGGCCAACGATGAAAAAGCCAGCGCAAATATTTGGCCCCAGCTGGGATACGAACTCATATCACGACCCGAGCATTAGAAGTCCAACGCTCCATCATTCGGCCACCCCGGCTTCCCCACAAAATCACGCGCCTGAACATTTTTTCTGCAAAATGTCAACAGAAATAAAAATGAACATTTTGCTACAACGTACAAGAAACAGGATTCGGCTGCTAAGCACAGTCAGTCAAACCAAAGACCTTGGTGAGACGTCGACTTGTCATCCCGTCTGTAGACCTTTAACCAGAAGGTCGTCCCATACACGAAAGTGTCCGTTATGTGCCATTAACCCCAGGTGAAGGCCAGGGTCATGACAAGGGTCACTGGGGCTGTTCGAAGCGACGGGTGGCCGCTGTGGACACGCTCTGGAATCGATTGCCTCTGCTTCTGGTCTTCCGTTAACACGCTTGATTTAACAAATCACCAAATCGATGACAAAGCCACTGACAGTATGACCTCGGACATAATTATATCACCTGTCGAGTGTCCATGTACTGACTCAAAGAGGCAAATCAGAGAAAGAGTCTATTGTAAGGGCGGTGATAATAGTGACATTTAGAAGCACTGACGAATTTCATTTCGTTCTAGCTTCGTGATTTTTGATGAACAGGTTTATCTCATTTAGACCAGACAGATTTTGTATATATATATTTACATCTTGTTTTACGGAATAGCTTTTCACCCTTTTAACGACCTGGCAGAGGCAAACTTTTGCGTAGCCGCGAGTTAGTCTTTGTTGCTTGGGCGGCGTTAAGCCCTAAATAACTACCTACCTATTCGTTCTATTTCGTTCCAGTGTTACTGCTGAAAACGTCATCATTGGTCGCGTCCTGTACCTAACGAATGAAATAGCACTTATGATAAGGGTGGGTGGGTGAGTGTTTGGGAGTTTAACGTCCTCTTCCACCACGTATGTGTGATATCAAAGACGGGGCAACGAGAAAAAGGCCAGCACAAAATATCTGACCTATGCCGGGATTCGAACACAGTTGTAATAAGAATTATGTCACTATTATTATTACTTGTGAAAAGGCAAATCAGAGACAACAGAAAGGTATTGATACTGGTGAAACAAATATTACGAGAAAGATAAAGATAACTTTTTTATCCCATTACTGGGAGACTCCGGCCTAGTTCAGGCTCGCACACACATAAGCATAGTAATTCAATGAAATTTACCGGACATGCCCATCTTCAACCTTTCACATCAGGGGTTAATTGCAATACTGGTACATAAAACCCGAAAACACAAATAATACTCATGAAAATTATGAACCACTAAAGAATTTAGTTCTGTTTTACTCCATTTCGTCGCCAAAAAAACCACGTCATCGCTGTTTGTAACTAACAAGTGAAATAACGAAAGTCAGAATTATGTTTATCATTAGTTCATTACAATGGAGACAAAATTGGAAAGAATACGTTGACGCTCCACAAGTTCATTAACAGCGCAATAATTATGAATTATTAACTTATATATATATGTTTTTTTCTTTGGAGCTGTTGTATCAAACACCCAATACAATCATCGGTCATGCTTCCCTGCTTTTACTTAAGGTAATGACGAACCCGCAGTCACAAAACACGGTGACATGACTATGTCTTGAAACAGTATTCTTTTTGTCAGTATCAGACAATTCAAGGCCACAACCTTTCGGTTTCTCTACTGCAGACTCCACGCCCTCAGTCAGCCCTTCCTGACTGTAAAATACAATTTTCTGAATAACAATCTGATGAAAACAGCCTCAAACACGACCGGGACGCTGGGAAGACTTAAGAGATTTGGCTGAAGCGATTTAGGAGCTTTTCCGCACGCAGAGATGCCATCTTGAACTCAGTGAACTGAAAACGTAAATTGTATCATACAAGGTCACAGCCAGCTCTTTTGTAAAGCGAACCGGTGGCCCAAAGTTAACCCTGAAGCCGCTCACATTATTCACCTCAGCACAACAGTGGGGCTTGCGCTGATCAAATGGGCGGAGAATTTGGTCTCTACAGAGTTAGTTGGCTTAGAAAACATAACAATTGGGGGCGTCTATCTCTCGCTACTCGGCCTGCTCGCGGCTCTGTTTTCTGAAGGGCGGCAGGCTAGAAGTTCCAGACCGCTTACTCAGCATGATCTGAGTGGCTGGCTCCATAATGAGTATAGTAAAGGCCTTTGCACACGTTTAGTGCCTGCAGTGAGCTCGCACTCTCGCCGAGTGGATTTTCTATTCACACGGTACCAGCGTGCATTGGGGGGACTGCGCTGCCGGCCTGAGGCTGGACAACACACAGAGCTGTCGGTAGCGACTGGCTGGCGTGGCCTTGCAAGCGGATTTAATCGGCTGGGAGTGCATTTTACCGCTGGCAGGCGTGCAAAATCGTCACGTGTGACAGAGGTTTAATGAACACCGGAGAAATTCTGGACAACAGTATTAGCAAGTGAAAAGGGGGGCACTTTCAAAGCTTCTTCAGTCGCGGTGGACGCTGGGATTTCAGGAAGAACAGGCCAGTAAGAAGTGAATCAGCAAAGCGTATCACTTCTGAGTTCACTTCAATTCAGTTCAGGATTGAGGGAGGGGACAGGGTAGAGCATTGGACTTTCAATGCTCTGGTCGTGAGTTCGAATCCTGGCTTGGGCTGGCTTTTTCTCGTTGTCCCGTCTTTGAAATATCACCCTTGTGTGGTGGAAAAGGACGTTAAATCACTTAACACCCATCCACTCCGGCACTCAGTTCAAGATGGCATCCATGTCCTCTGAAACGCTCATCAGTGTGCGCTCCACCCAATCTCCCAGAAGGCCATCGCTAGCGGCGTCCTTGAGACTGGTCCAGTTTTAGTCAGTTTTGTTGCTGGGACGCCGAAATTGTACAACCACGAAGTACTTACTCTCTGCATATGTATAAGTATTATTATTATTAATTACTCTGCAAGTAAGTAGACATATCTCCATTGCAAAATCGATTTTCAGATGCATGCAATCAGTAATGAGACACCGAATGAGACATTAGTGAAGTTTTGTCATGTTGTTTACACCAACGTGAGTTTTTTTGCTTGTCGTTGTTGTTGTTTTTTGTTTGTCGTGTGTGTGTGTGTGTGTGTGTGTGTGTGTGTGTGTGTGTGTGTGTGTGTGTGAGAGAGAGAGAGAGAGTGAGAGAGAGAGAGAGAGAGAGAATGATCCTTTATTTATCAACGGTATATTACCATTTCCAAACTTGCCGTTGCTACTCTAAATTACAAAAGAAAGAAAGAAAGATCAAGCAACCAAAACCGACAAACAAACAAACAGGAGAGAGAGAGAGAGAGTCAATGTGGACGGCATGTCGTTCAGCGCGGTGTTGCCCAGTCAGTCCACCCTGCCCCGCCCAAAACAAACCCCCCCAGCCCCGCGGCCACGGCCACTCAGACGACCGCGCGTGCCAACACATCACGTCAAGTTGTGATGGGATCTCAGAGGATCCCCACCATCCCCCATTAACCCCCCCCCCAACCCCTCCTCTCTCCATATCCCTCTTTTCCATCACGTGGTCTTTGTCGTCCCAGTCTTCGACCAACAGGATCACCTCTTTGGATTATCGGGCGAAAGAGACAATTAACCTGAAAGTCTATTTTTACAAAACTGGCGGCGATTTTTTTCGTAGAACACACACACACACACACACACACACACACACACACACACACACACACACACACCAAACTGAACAACAACAAAAGCTACAAAAAGAAAAAAAATCCTTTCCATCTTTAGGCGAGCAAACTAGCTTATTTGCCCCTTCCCCCCTCCTTTCACTGGATAGACGAAAAAAA
Organism: Batillaria attramentaria; assembly: GCA_018292915.2. Taxonomy (NCBI): domain Eukaryota; kingdom Metazoa; phylum Mollusca; class Gastropoda; family Batillariidae; genus Batillaria; species Batillaria attramentaria. The sequence goes on from JACVVK020000263.1 coordinate 36,264, forward strand.
AAAACCAAGATGGCCACCAGCCCAATATGTTGTTCCCATTTAATCACCTGCTGTCGTCACGGTCGTTCTTTTGTAATGCCATGTATTCGGGAGGACACACACACACACACACACACACACACACACACACACACACACACACACACACACACACACACGCACCTCCTCTCCATCTCCTCACAGCCGGTTGCCTCCCTCCTGATCACACACAAGAGGCGAACCTGACAAGGCCGGAGAAGGGGCGTGTTTACTGCATGCTTAGAGAACAGACGTGTTGACTATAGACAAGCATTGCGCCAGGGTCAGGGGACGGGGGGGGGGGGGGGAGGAGGTGAAGGGGAGGAGGGGGGGAACAATCAAAAGAGTCGGGAGATGGTCACTGTCGTACGCGGATTTCAAAATTTCGCATGAGCCGAGACTACGTACTTATCTAACTGCACGGGTCGATTTCACCTTTCATCATCTCATCTCAGTCTGCCACAGCTGATAATCGCTACGCGCAAGTAGGTCGATCTGTCTCCCGTAAGTGCACTGCGAGCGTGATTCGTAAGCAGCCAAAACCAAAGCAACCGAACTGGAACCTAAGCTGTACGCCATTTCCCCCTTTCTCGATGAAACCTTCCTCCAGTCTGGCAATCCCCCCCCCCCCCACACACACCCACACACACACCCACACACACACACACCCACACACCCATCCACACACACACACACACACACCCACACACACACACACACACACACACACACACACACACCTCCCTTCCCCAAGTACGCCCAACATCTGCCTTTGAACTCCCCCCCCCACCCCTTTTGAATTTTTCTCTGTACAAAAAGCACCCCCCCCCCCCCAAAAAAAAACAAAAAAAAACCTACGCGATCCAGGAGATTATGGAGTAGTCACGGCCGTGCAATTTACAATTCACCTGCTCTTTGTCGAACACACGAAAGTCCGCCCTACTAACTCATGGCGCGGTAACTCTGTCAATATTTGGTTACTCCGCCAGGGTCGTTCTAGCCAGTCGCGCGATAAAGGGCAGCACTCATGATTTAATAAAAGAGTCAGCACGGTTTTCTCATGATCTAAAAAAGATACGTGAACAAAAAGAAAAAAAAAGGATGAAGAAAAAGTTAGATGGGTGCGTCAGGTGAGGTGTGGAATGGGACGGGTGGAGGGTTGGGGAGGGGGGTTAACAGGGGAGGGAGGTGGGGGGGGTGCAGATGTACACGTATGTAAAAGCAACGATCCTGTAGGGTTGTAGGGTCTTTGGAAAAAGCTGTAGAAGACGACACGACTGAACGAAATCTGGGACAAATAAATTAGCACTGGTGCTAAATTGCCACACTGATAGGGCTGTTATGCAGTGCCCCCCCCCCCCCATCCCCCATCTCTCTCTCTCTCTCTCGGCAGTTTGAAGATGGATACTCATGTCCTCCCCCTCCGCAGTCCCCTCCTTCTCCCCCCCCCCCACCTATCAACACCCCCACAACCCCGCACCAAGACCAGTTGACAGGTTGTCACAGAAAGACACTCCCACCCTACTCTCTCTCTCTCTCACACACACACACACACACACACACACAGAGAAAAAAAAACCCACCCTACCAGATTAAAAACTATAATCTTGCCTCTTCATGCTTGCACGTGCGCGTACAAGGCCCGAGTGAGAGAATGACATAGAAAGACTCACTGCGTGTGTGAACATTCTGAATACAGGAACACTGACCCGATGTGTGAGAAATTCTGAGAACGACAAACGGACGCAGAGGGGACCTGAGCTGACACGAGGACCTGTCCAGAAAAGGTGGGAGGTAATCCATACGACAAGCAGGTAACTTACGGCAACAACATCACAGAGGTGTCTCCCTTCGTTCCGTTCTCTCGAATGTCACTAGGCTACACACTGAACGAGGCCTTTAGGACAAAGGTGAAAATATTAATGTTCTGGGCACGAGCCTCGACATACGCTACCGACTGCTGTTTCGTGGCAAGCAAGTCATCAATTTGACTGCTATGTTACACGTATGTAAAAGCTGATTCGAACTCACGACCCGAGCATTGAAAGTCCAACGGTCGGTCTACCACCATTCGGCTATCCCGGCTCCCAAGAAGTGATCAACAAAATCAATGGATGACGTAATTAGGTTTGAACAACAAAAGGAAAACGGACAATTCAACATCTCTCTCTCTCTCTCGAGCGCGCACCTCGCACGTGTGTGTGAATGCCGCGTTTGGACCTGATGGACGATTTTCTCTATGGTTTTTGTTTCTTGTAGTTTAGTGCTTATTTTTCTGCATTATCTTTTTTATTTTTATTTTATTATTACTTTTTTCCTCAGTAGATAGTCTCTGTAGCATTAGCAACGGCAAGATTGTAAACTGGCGAATTTCTGTCAAAATTTGTACCATTGATAAATAAAGTTTCGTCATCATCATCATCAGTATCATCATCATCATCATCATCATCACCTGACCTCTCTCTCTCTCTCTCTCTCTCTGTTGACTGTCTTGTGATCTTCACATTTGGACATACGGGGCAAAGACAAACACCTTCTTTTTCTGCGTTCAAATATATAGAAAATAACCTGGCAATTTAAAATTATATAAATATAGTGACTTAACTTGTCAAATTCTAAAATCAAAAGTCCGAAAATGACACTGACGAGCCGTGAGTGATCAGTCCAACAAAGACAAAGATTGGAAACTCACCTTCCACAAATGATTGACGTGGCCTCATTACAGCGCGTAACAGGCTGTGTAGGCCTCCTGTTCAATATCAAATGGTATTAGTACGTCCGACGGGCAACATTTTCTGATATCACCAGCACGGCTCAATAATAACTGATTTGTGCGTCCAGCACGAGTCAGTAGAGCGAGGAAGAAACGCAACTGGGTGCACGACGGTCACTGCATCGTGTGCATGCCAATGCACCGAGTTCAACTCGTGAATTCCGATACAGCACCCTCCCTCGCTCACTCTCCCCCTCTTGCGGTGATTGCGGACACCAGCCCCTCCCACCCCCCAACCTCCCCTTCCCCTTCCCCTCCCCTACCTCATTCCCCGGCGATCTCATTATCAAGTTCCTTCAGCCATCAAATTACCCTCCCCCCACCCACTCTCTCCAGATCCCGCTTTCATTTTATCAAGAGAGAGAGAGAGAGAGAGCGCTTTCATAAAGAATGAGGTTCTGAGATTAATAACAGGAAGCAACTGACCCTTTTTTTCAAACCTACTCTTGGCGCAAAACACTAAACACAAACCATAATAAATCGTGACAATTTTGATATATTGTAACAATTTTGATATATTGCGAACAGAGAGAGAGAGAGAAATATCGATCCATCGACTGACCAATCAGGTGGCCACACGTCCGTGACCTTGATTCCCCCAGCCTCCAGCTGGCTTTGTCTCCTTGTGTGAGTCATCGCCAAATCTGAGAGACAGGTTTTTAAATGGGAGAGATTTCATTCCGCGTGCCATTTTCATTTCTTCAGTCGATCGCCAAGCCCCAGGAGATGCCAAAATGGCGAAGCATCTAGTGCGACCGAGTGTCGTTTGAATCCGGAGTATCTTCGATTTTTTTTTCTCTTTCACCGCTGGTCGTGTAGCAAGCAGTCTCTAATTTAGCAGTGTTAAGGCTGAAGTGTTGTGTGGACAGCAGAACTAACTGCTATGCTTCAAGCCCGGTAGATGAGTGACAGCAGTCATATCCCATTTAAAATATGTCAGTGCACGTATATTATAAGCTTTTGTTCAGCCATTTGTAGGACCTGGCTTTTTGGGTCAAACGTCGTAGGTCTACAAAACAATTTCTCTATGTCTGCATTTAGTTTTGGGCAAAAGAAAAAAAATTCTGTGTTTGCGGTAACCCGACCAACCCTATTTTTTGCCGTCGACCCTTCACTTTTTTTTTTTAAAAGAGAGAGAGAGAGACGGAGAAACATCTCGATCTTCCCATTCACTTCGGCCTCTTTGTGTCGTCTGCTGGAGAAGAAGAACACCTCAAAGCCCGACGTAATTTTTTGTTGTTATTGAAAATGTTGCTCGCCTTCAAACCAATGGTCCTTTAAAAAAAAAAAAAAAAAAGTTTCCGACCTACCTACCTATGTTACCGTAAGCACTTTTTTTTTTGCCTAAGAAAATATGAGAGACGGAGAAAGAGGTGTGTGTGTGGTGTGTGTGTGTGTGTGTGTGTGTGTGTGTGTGTGTGTGTGTGTGTGTGTGTGTGTGTGTGTGTTTGAGCATGACCTTAAAGAGGATCGACCGAGCCTGAATGTCCACAGCCAAAACAACAAAAACAACAACAAAATTTAAACATACGATACACAAGGACAGAAACCATTCCCTCCAAACCAAATTCCCACCTACAACTAACGAGGTCAGGAGAGGGCCACCAGGGCAAACTGTGGGCGGCGTCAGACGTTTGCCGAGTCCTGAGCAGACGTGACGACATCCGAATTAAATTGAACTCGCCCCTAAATTGACTGCCGGCTTCCACAGTTTTCTGTCGAGTTTCCGCCCTCTATCAATCCATAGTCAGTCTCGACGGACACGCGACCAAGGAGGAGGGGGGAGAGGGGGGGGGAGTGGGGACATGTTGTTTCTGGAGGAGGTGAGGGTTGGGGGAGGTGTAAGGGGGTGGGGGGGAGGGGGGTGTCTGTCGCGTGCAGCGGTCTGTTGAGAGAGACTCAGTTGACGGAGAACGCGAGCCTTCAGATGTAACAGCTGGTATCGAACGATTGGTGAGGCGGCGCGAGGGAATGTGTTTTACTTGTTTGCAAGCTTTCCCTTTGCTGTTTTACGCATACGCTCGCGTGCTCCAGCATGTGAATGGCACGACGACTGATGCATTCAATTATGCTCTCTGTGACAAACGTTTGCAAATTCCTGTCATTTAGACATGACGGATGACACAATGGCACGCCGCGTATTTTGCTCACAAACTTCTGGCTGAAAGTGGTGAAACAACTTGAACCCCATCGGTATGACTGGCATGCCGCTTTAACATAATATTATTCGTACCGCACACGAGTATCCCACGTTTTTGACTCTTTTCCGGTTTTGGCCCTGTAAAATCAGGCAGGATTAACGGTTCCTTGACGGCTCTTACTGCATGCAGCAAACACGAGTATAATCAAAGTGCGACACTCCCACTGAGCCAAATTTACACTCCGTGCAGACAAGAATTAATTAATTTTCTTTAGACCAATGGGCCACATCCCACAACCCAAAACTGACCTGGTAGGAACTGAGTTACCAGAGTCTCAGGTTGCTTTAACCCCATCCCCCACCCCCCTATCATTTTGTAGGACCCCAAATCTTTTCTCTCTCTCTCTCTCTCTCTCTTGCCAGTGCTGGGAACTGCTAGATCTAGTGATCACCCTTACCATACAGGCACAGTTCTCTCCCTTGCAACGTCCACTTAACTATTCGCTCCCTTTGATCAGCTAACGCTGTCTGGTTTATAACACACACACACACACACACACACACACACACACACACACACACACACACACAACGACCACTTTCAAGTTCGAAACTCTCCAGCCGCCCGTCTTCCTCAGTTACTAGTACAGTTAGTCACTTTGGGACCAAACCACGCCCCTTTTCAACTCCTCCATCGACCCACAAGGAATACAAGTCGTGTTTAATCCAGAAGACGACATTCAGATCGGGGGATTCCGTCAGTCACAGGGAAATGTCCTCCATAACAAGATTGGATGAGTCACAGGGGACCCATGGACCCTTCACCATCGCAATGCCGCCCCCCCCCCCCTTCCCCTGCACCCCCCTCACCCGAATCACTTTCCCCCTCCCCCTCCTCTCAATCATCAACCCCGTCCCCCTCAATCCCCCCCCCCCCACCTCCCCAACCCATTTTAGTTCTACCAACGCTTTTACTGCCAAGCATGGTCTCAAATAACATATCGAGGATTCGCTGCTAGAACGTACTATTTCTCTTCTTTCCATCCGTATCGATGGAACCTTCTGGCAGGGAACCCTCGAATTATGACGTGGCTGATGACACTGTATATGCAAACTTCAGCAGCACAAGCATAATTATCTGAAAGGCTTTCCAGAAACGTTTTCGTTCTGCGTCAGTTTTGTGAAGAATCTGCCCATACATAGATCAGTACTGTTCCAGTGTCAAATTACGTGCGGAATCAGTGAACGACTTGGTGCAGGAGGATTTCGGCATGTCTTCAGTGCGAGCATACAATCCAGCTTGTTTTTAAGAGTAGCGTCCCAATCAGGCGTGTGGTAAAAAGTATCAATGTCTGACTATGACCGTTTAAACACTAGTATTTGTTTACGTACATGATACAGTACTGCAGATCACGCGAACAAACGAATGGCAAGGCGAAATGTGGCCAGGAATCTCTCTCCCTCTCTCTCTCTCCCTCTCTCTGCTTCTATATCTTTTTCAATCATTATAGTGTAACAACGGCACGTTGCACAAGGGCCATATTGTGCCTATAACTTTTACCGTTGTCAAATAAAGAAATTGCCATTGTTACTCTCTCTCTCTCTCTCTCGTGTGTGTGTGTGTGTGTGTGTGTGTGCGTGTGCGTGCGGGTATGTGTGAATGCGTGCGAACGTGAATGCGTACCTGCGTGCGTGTTTTCGTTCGTGAGGGTTGAAACGAAATTTAAGGCCGTACACATCGACCAGACACATATTACATACCTTCAGAAGACTGATGCGTCGTTCTCGGGTACCACATACAAGCAGTATTCTACCTTCCCTGTGTCAGGCAACTGTCACTTGCTACAGCCAACTCATGCAAGAATCAGTATTACCATGTGCAGTCTCACTTTCATGCTGACCAGCTGGAGAACTACTGATTTCGAAGGGTAACTGAGAAACTTGGCAAGAGCACGCCACACCACTATCACTACTAGCTTACACAAACCAGGTCAGTCTTCACGTAAAATTCTTTTTCCTCTACCGAGACTCACGAAACCTGTAAGGAGGAGGGGCGGGGGAAGGGGTGTGGCGGTGTGTGTATGAAGGGGGGAGGGGAGGGGGAGAGCAAACTGGGAGGGTGGAAGAACGGGGGTGGGGGGGGGGTCTTTACAGGGGGGGGGGTGTCTTTGCAGTGAGTACTGTGGTCTTACTAGCAGATTATGTCACAGTCCCTGTCTATCTACCCCGTGATTTATTACCTGAGTTTGTCACTTGCCACCTGTCACCAGCTATTGCGTTGCACGCTCGGCGACCTGTCTGCAACGGACCCCTCTAAATTAGCGACCACCTTCACACGCGACCCAGCATTGGCACCACATAAATCCTTCCACTTATTGAAACCTAATCCAGCCAGCACTTCGTTTTTCCAGACTCTTTATCCAGTGGCAGGTGCTCGCCGTGAAAGACAGGTGTTGCTGTAGCGTACTTGCTACAGTGCCAACGACTGAGGTATACATATATATATATGCCTGTGCACGCAGGGCTGCGAATTGGAGTTACCTACCGGAGCACCTGAGGACTGTCCTTACAGGTAGGGTTATCGGGTCAACAGTTGACATGTTTCATGCCCCTTACTGAACAGCTCCACCTGTCTATGAGGGCACCCCCCCCCCTCTCTCTCTCTCTCTCTCTTTCATCATTGATTCATTGTTTCTCTTTCTATCTCTTTCAGTCAAAAATGTAGAGTTTTCATTGAAAGGGTGAAAACCAGCAAATCCGGCATTTACAGGAAACATAGCAGTTAAATAGATCACCCCCCCCCCACACACACACACACACACACACACACACACACGCACGCACGCACGCATAAACACACACACAACCAAAAACACACGCACGCACGTACCAGTACGCACGCACGCACGCACACACACACACACACACACACACACACACACACACACCAAACCGACAGACCATGCGTGGTTCTTTTAAATCATTTTTCGCAACTTCATTTTGACAGGTAGCACAAAAACACAGCGAAACGCAAACAGGTAAGCCAAACGCTTCCCAGCCGCAACGGTCACTGCGTTCTCCGGCACAGAGCTAAATATAGATGGAGCTCTGTGGTATCAGGTGACGTCTGTCGTGCCGCCGTCTCCAGTGACGAAAAAGCGCTCCCTGGCGGCCAATTGGTCATTAATTTCTAAGGGACAAAACCCCTATCAGCAGCCTCCCCCTACTCACACGCTGTCGTTATCCAGCTCATGCAGTATTTGTCACGCATCGTTTAATTACTTTTCGCGCGCGTGATCGGTAATTAAGCAGCTCGGAACGTGCCTATTAGTTACCTCCTCCTGCCCGAACACCCCTCCCCCCCCCTCCTCACTTCCTTCCCCTGTCTTTGACAAAAAGAGCGGCTAGTGAAAGATGCATGAAAAAGTATCTCTGTCAGTGTCGGCGCAAAAGACGCAAGGCTATTTCGGGTAAGTTACTCACTGAAAAAAAAAATCTGTTTTTGCTTTGTGGAAAGAGGTGTTTTCGGCTAGAATATATGCTGAACTATCAGACCAGAAAAAGTTTTAGTTTGGGGATGAAAAACCCGTTCCAAGTGTAGTCGTTTCTCCGCTACAAGATAATGCCGACCAGGTTTGTCAGGATGTGGTGTGTTGTCGTTGAGGCGGTGCAAGACAACACACGCATTCAGACGAACCATCCACACACACTTACGCACTCACACCATGCAGGGAACGAGCGCAACGAATAACATGCGGGTTAACATACAGAAGTCAGTGTGACGGTCCAGTAACTCCAGTTCATCCAGAGATTTACTTCAGGGACAAGCGCGCACACCACACACACACACACACACTGACACACACACACACACACACACACACACACACACACACACATGCACGCGCTCATCACGTCATACTTCGTCATATGACGGCAGCAATGCAATGGTAATCACTGGCCAATGACGACAACACAAGCAACCCGCTGAAATAAATGAACTGAGTGAATAAACAAGACCGTCAATTGACGCTAAGTCCATGAGACCGAAGAGTTCTGAGACTCGCTGACAGACACACCCACACACAGATATAGCTGAAAATAAAACCTTCTCGATCGCTTGCCAGGTTGAGGGTGGGGCTGGGGGTTTGGGGGTTTAACGTCCTTTTCCACCACACCACATGATATCAAAGACTGGGAAACGACGAAAAAGCCAGCTAAAAAATTTTGACCCCAGCCGGGGATGCGAACTCACGACCCGAGCACTGGAAGTCCAACGCTCTACCATTCGGCCACCCCGACAACCCCCAGGGTCACAGAGAAAGATCGCCAAAGGGTGGGTGGGTGGGTGTTTGGGGGTTTAACGTCCTTCTCCACCACATAGGGTGATATCAAAGACGGGGCAACGATGAAAAAGCCAGCACAAATATTTGCCCCCAGCCGGGATCGAACTCACGACCCGAGCATTAGAAGTCAAACGCTCCATCATTCGACCACCCCGGCTCCCCAAAGATCGCCAAAGACCCCAACGTCGTGACCACTAATGTAAGCTGGTCATTTCACAGAGGTGTACCCTGAAAGCTGTTTTGGCTGAGAACACAGACGGATACGGCCCAGCAAACGATTGGAAATCTGAGCTTGTGTGTGTGTGCACGTGTAACCCGAACTGGCAAAGATACAAAATGGAGAGGCAACACGCATGGGCAGCCCAAATCGATATCCGACCATTCTGGACATCGCGGGGTGTATTCTCTGAGTACACGCAGGCATTGATTAGAACTGAGTGTGTCCACTACAGAAATTACAGGCAGTACAAACAGTCCGTGGTCTGATTCGCATGGTGGAGTTGACACCACAAAGCTTTCCCAGGCACCGTGCTAATAGATCCCTGTTGGCCTGGGGTTTTCGCAAAGTGCATGTCAATTTGGCGTAGGACAAACCCATACTGCTCAAATGAATTTCCCTCATCAAAAAAGGGAGTCGGGGTGGCCGAATGGTAGAGCGTTGGGCTTTCAGTGCTCGGGTCGTGAGTTCGAATCCTGGCTGGGGCCAAATATTTGTGCTGACCTTTTTTTTTTTCCTCGTTGCCCCGTCTTTGATATCACCCTTATGAGGTGGAAAAGGACGTTAAACACCCAAACACCCACCCTCATCAACAAACAACTCGGTCTTCAGTCCCGTACTTCTATTAAACAGCAAAACATTTCTTTTGTAATTTAACGAAGACAAGATAATAAATGCACATTTTCACACTACATCAAATGTGGCCGACAGGGCGGTCTGTCTGGAGTGAATAGTGTTCTGCTGGACTGTCCAGTTAGGGTTAGCTGTCCCTTTCACCCATAACCTTCCAATCAGGGCCGTCTTCAACCACACCTTGCGGCGTGGACCATCACAGTTTATGCTTCAGCCCTAAGAATCTACCTCAAACCTGAGGTAGCCTTTGTGCTATCCCTAGGCCGTACTGCGCACCAGACAGCACGTGACTTTTTGGGCTGAACCGTAGACTGATTAAACCATACTAGCCAACCAGCCTTATCCCTACATACCGGCAGAATATTTCTAAGCGGCTTGTAGTACATCCGTGCACTGCGTGGACACCTCACGTTCATTGTGCACTGTGATGATGCACCTGTCTGCTGTCGTGTCCTTATAAAGACTGAGCTTATCTCGACTTTGAGAGCTGATCATCCTAAAATAAACCAATTAACTGAAGGAAATGCCTGTTTCACAGTTTTAAAGGATTCAGTTGAGCTTTTCTCAATGCTAAGTGACGTAAGTACTGCATCAGCAGAAGATGGAAAATGACAAATGGACGTCTTTGTGCGGACACACACACACACACACCGTGACACACACACACACACACACACACACACACACACACACACACACACACACACACACAGAGAGAGAGAGAGAGAGAGAGAGAGAGAGAGAGAGAGAGAGAGAGAGAGAGAGAGTTCCTGTATGAATGAATTTCATTTCTGATGTTTTAAAACAAACTCGACAACATTAACGATCATGCATGTACCGGTACTGCTCTCTCTCGCTCCTGCCCCCCCCCCCCCTATCTCTCTCTCTCTCACACACACACACACACACACACACACACACACACACACACACACACACACACACATACACACACACACACACACACACACACACACACACACACACACACACACACACACACACACACACGTGCGCGCAGAGAGAGAGTTCCTGTATGAATGTCATTTCTGATGTTTTAAAACAAACTCGACAACATTAACGATCAAGCATGTACCGGTATTGCCCCCCCCCCCTCTCTCTCTCTCTCTCTTTCTACACCCCTACATACTGACACACCGTCACACACACACACACACACACACACACACACACACACACACACACACACACACACACACACACACACACACGGAGAAAATGTCTGTTTTCCCAGTTCTAAGAGATGGAGTTTACTGTTTGGCCTTTAAGTCTAAACGCAACACGGCTTCAGTATCGATTCTCCGCATGTACAGGTGTAAAACATACCCCACCTCATCACCCCCCCCCCCCTTCCCCGCCAGCCGCCTCCGCGAAAAACATAGCTGCCAGTTTCCAACGCTTCCTGCTGCCAGGGAAAAACCAAGGTTTACACACGGTGTGCAGTCAAAATGGGATGGGTGTGTTTCGAGTGCTACTCCGCTTCAAAAGTTTCGGCGACAATTGCTCTCACAAAAGCATATGAGCATGCACACGTCTTTGTAATGGACGCCCCCCCCCACCCTCCTGTCAATCAAAAGGGTCGAGCCCCCAGAATTCAGCCAATCGCGTCCCGCGGCATCAGTAACGAGCACAGGCAACACATGGCATCGTCTGGCAAACGTTTTGCCAGACACTGTAGTGTACAGGGAGGGAAGCACATGTACCGCGGGTAGCTGGAAAGAAAGCAGTAAGTCCACTGACGTCATTTGAGGAAGAAGACCATTACGTCAATCTCTTTCATCTTGAAATCACCCATTTTCCCATACATTGACGTCATTAACGTACTGTGTTTTGCCAGTACACGGCAGAGTAAAGGGGCGGGGCTTCGGCCTCGGGGTTTGCCGAGTGGAGTCGTAACGCCGGGTTCGCCAAACACGTCTGGATGATAGATTGAGGGGCCCCTTTCTCAACGGCTACTCAATTTTAACATGGAAACACTCGGTGCCACTGACTGGAAAGTGGAAACACACTGTTTCGGCGGTGCCATTAGTTAGATCGGAGTAGCACCGGAATCACTCGACCCCCCAATTTGCTTATATCCCGCGGAGAGGAAAGAAACCGCGATTGACAAGAGTGTGGTAGACCTCGGTATGTCGGGAGGGGCGGACAAGTGGAGCGCACCTGAACAAAGGCCACTTAGCAGCTATGGGGTCGTGTGTTCAACAGGTGGGGTCACACTTCTGTCAGTCTAACTGCATCACTACTCTACACGCCTCTGGCTGCTGCCGCTGGTACATCACCGTTTGCCAGTACATGGTTGCAAACGATCCGTAACTAGATGAGGAAAACGACTGGAATCAGTTGGAGGGGGGTGGGGGGGGGGGCAGGGGACAGAGAGAGAGGGTAGGTGGGTGGGTGTTTGGGGGGTTTAACGTCCGTTTCCACCACATACAGGTGATATCAAAGACGGGGCAACGATGAAAAGCCAGTACAAATAATTATTTGGCCCCAGCCGGGATACATACTCACGACTTGAGGAGAACGAACGAAACTTTATTTTACAAGGATAAAAGATTAGGTGCGCAGACCTTTCTTAGATCTTGTCCTTGCTAACCTACAAATACCGTGCTGAGAGAGAGAGAGAGAGAGAGAATGAACGAACGAACGAACGAACTTTATTTTCCAACGGAAGTGATTTAACCAAACAATGATTATTATTCAATCAGCCGTTGCTACAAAAACAAAAGACTACAGTGGCAAGATAAAAGGAAATACAAGAAAAACAAAAGAAAAAGAAGAAGAAAGAAAAACAATGGCAAAATAAAGAAAAATTACTCAAAAGATATATATATGTATATATGGAGAGAGAGAGAGAGTTGTTTGAGAGTTGTTCAGGGTAGATCGAAGTGAACCGCATAACTAATGGGCTATTACCAGAGCAAAGTTGTTGTTTTTTGTTTTGTTTTGTTTTTTAAATGAGAGACGGCTTAAAGTGAACTGATTTGTTTGAAAAGATGACAGGCCAAATTTAGCATTTTCCGCGGGATAAGGCTTGGACGGATACGCAGTTTGTACTCGTATCTGTCTGTATTCTGTTCAGACCGACTGACTCAAAGTAGTCGGATAAAACGCAGGGAAAAAACCAGAGACCTTCCCCAAAACCCAAACCACACACATCCCCGGCAAACAAGAATGCACAACTTAGTGTATTGTTTTGCCGCGATCTGTGTCAACAGCGAGAGGTCAGGATTCCAGCGCGGGGTCAAACCAGGCCGGTAGCCAGGGTCGACACGCGTACGGGTCACGAGGCCAGGGGGAGGCAACATTCTTAGCGAGTTATTAATTCCCCTCACGGCGTTTCTTGCCCCTCAGCCCCACCCTAATAAATTGTTTCCGTTTGTGTACAGAAGCCAATGAAAACTCGCTGATTCACGACAACTACAAACGTTTTTGGGTGAACAAAAAAAAAAACAACCAAAAAAGCAGGTGGAATCAACTAAAACTTGTTGAACAAACGATGAAGATGTTCTGATATTCAAAACTGGAAATCGATTCAGTGATGCGGTCAGGCTGTACTTCAGTTCCAGCAGGCCAGACATCGAAAACAGCCAAAGACACATGCCAGGAACAACTTGTCCTTAAGGGCTAAAATCCATAGGACGTAAAGGAAGCTAATGATGACATCGAAAAACCTGTCAGTCTTTTTTGAATAGTGTTGAGCTGGACTGTTCAGTTAGGTTAGCGCCCCCCCCCTCCCCCCCCCCCACCAATCCCCAAATCCCAATAACCTGCTTACGGCGGTCCGGCTCCAATCAGTCACTCTCGGAGTGGGGACGTTAAACCCGAACCAACCAACCAACACTATAAATGAACTCCGAGCTGATCGAGGAATAATTTAGCCGGCGTCAAGCATACATTACCTGTAATTATGGGTCTTAGATAACTGTGTTGCACCCTCGCTCAACGCTCCGATGAAACAGAGAGAGGGAGAGGGACGACAGATGGTGTGCTAGATGTAGGTGTGAACACGGCGCCGGGCAGGGGATGGATGCATGGAGGTTGGGGATCAGTAAACGTGGCGGTATAGGCGGTCTGATAGGTGTAACCGCATGCAGACAGTTCCTTAGAAACGTTCCAGACTATAATGCGGTTAGTCCTGATGGGCGATTACTGTAAATGGCAAATGCCAAAGAACAGAGAAGAACGCTGGAAGAAGACATTTTACTCTCTCTCTCTCCCTCTCTCTAAACTGCTTGTTTGAAAACTGCTCGACAGACCACTGCAACAACAAAGGAATTTCAATTTCAATTAAAAAAAATTTCAGGACCCCCCCCCCTCCGTGTGTGTGTGTGTGTGTGTGTGTGTGTGTGTGTGTGTGTGTGTGTGTGTGTGTGTGTGACACTGAGAGAGAGGGGGGGGATAGAGAGAGAGGGGGGGGGATAGAGAGAGAAGGGGGAGGGAGAGACAGGGACAGGCACTATAAGAGACGGGGGGGGGGGGGGGGGGGCGGATGTGGGGGGACTGGATGCCTAGAACGGCAGAAGGCAGTTGTGACAGTTCACAACACCGTGCTAATGGTCTCCAAACACGTGACGTCGAGCATAAAGCGTTCTAAAAACAACACACACACACACACACACACACACACACACACACACACACACACACACACTTCAACGACGGGGGCGGGGAGGGCCAGGGAGTAAGTGAAAACGGCCGAGGGGGGTGTCAGTTTCCTGTGCTACTACGATTCAGAAGTTTTAACGGCCATTACCCCCGGGTAAAACTGACTACAATGGAAACGCGCGCGCATGCTCATATTTCAAACAAAACAAATGAACTTTATCTCAGAACAATCCGTCGTCGAAATTTCAAACTCAGCGGGACTCGACTGACTAGCACCGGAAACACCGCGACGCCATCTTGACTGCGCCCCCTCCCCCCTTTTCCCTCCCACCCCTTCCCCGCCCCCGGTGCTCTAAGTGAAGCAAAAGGGCGTGCAAGCATGACATCCCTCATTCTCTCTGCATGATGCACTGCGATTCATCTCACGACATGCTGCGTTTAAAGCCGCCATCCCGGCTGACCCCCTCCCCCTCCGACCCCCCAACCCCCTAATATACCAAGGCCAAATGCAGGGCGATCTTTGAAGGGCCAAACAAAAGGTGTCGCCAACACAAGGTCCCCCCTCTAATTAATGGCAACCCGACGCAGATCGCTAAAAACCGTTCATGCAGTATGCATGCATGCATGCAGGCTGTCGTCACTTTGGTGAAACGGTTTAAATCGCCATGGGTTTGATAGGCACATGAGCCGTTTTGCCATTCGGCGTGAGGTGTGTAACGGGCACCGCAGTTTCTTGGCTTGGAACTGCGGCTAGTATCAGGGTCAGCTTGCCCTGAACTGAACACACACACACACACACACACACACACACACACACACACACCGTGGTGACACACACCGTGTGACCACACACACACAGTGTCACACACACCACACACACACACACACACACACACACACACACACACACACACAGTGTCTTGTTTTTTGTTGTTGGTTTTTGGGTTTGTTTGTTTTTCTCCGGCAGCTATTTCTGCGAGTTTTTCGCCACCGAGCGTTCATGTCATTTGATTCCAAGATCTGCATGTAGAAAAGGAAGGAAGGAAGGAAGGAAGGAGGGTGTGTGTGTGGGGGGGGGGGGGGGGGGGGGGGGGGGGGGTCGGGGGGGGGGGGTATCGATAACACTGACTACGTCTCAATCGACCTAAAATTTCGAGTACTAAGTTATGTGTCGATAGCCGCTCTATGATGGCTATGTTGTCTGTACACTGTGTTTACCCGTCGTGATATGCACGGCGCTACACTGTGAGTACTCCCGAGAGAACGACATTAGCAACCAGCATGCAACAGCAGGGATGGAAGACAAACAGAAGCAGCCTTCAAACAATTCCCCAGCACAACTGTCATACCGGAGTTTGTCTGATTCCCGACTCGGTGCCAGAAGAGGCGTCAGGGGAGATAATGAAATGACCTGTTCCGGCAGACACAGTAACACGCAATACCACGCGCGGATCCAGAAAACATAATTATATAGTTTTGGGGTTTTTTTTTTTTGGTTTTTGTTTTCTAGCGTCTAGTGTGCCAGAGATGGTGTGGATGTGTGCGTGTCATTTTTATACTTCTCTGTATGTTCTTTCCAGAAGATATTTCTAGCGTTCTACAGAGAGTGTGATCGTGTTATTTTTGACGGTACACATTTCTGATCCTCATGTCAGAAAAAGTAAGTGTCTGTCTGTCTGTCTGTCTGTCTGTCTGTCTGTCTGTCCGTCCGTCTATCTGTCTCTTTCTCTATCACACACACACACACACACACACACACACACACACACACACACACACACACACACACACAGGCATCACTTGGCGATATGGTAGTGAAGGGAATGGGGTTGTAGACGTACGTGTGTGTGTGTGTGTGTGTGTGTGTGTGTGTGTGTGTGTGGTGTGTGTGTGCGCGCGTGTGTGTGTAAACTTTCATGTTCAACTTTTAAGTACTTCTGAACGATGAATTTCGATTTTTATAAACTGCATGTTTGAAACTTGGTCTCAAGACCAAAACTTCCACCCTATTCAAATCTCTCTCTCTCTCTCTCTCTCTCTCTCTCCCCCCCCCCCCCTCCGAGCTAACAAACGTCCGTGAAGACGGTCGTAGGTGTCGAGACTATTTCAGGACAGACTTCCGATTGAGGCCAAATATAGAATCAAGTGGGACCCAG
This sequence comes from Batillaria attramentaria, assembly GCA_018292915.2. NCBI lineage: Eukaryota > Metazoa > Mollusca > Gastropoda > Batillariidae > Batillaria > Batillaria attramentaria. The sequence goes on from JACVVK020000263.1 coordinate 53,173, forward strand.
AAGTCAGTGAATGTCATAGTTCCAGTTGTTCGATAGACAGTCTGCTCGCGTTACTTTCGTACACCCCTGATAATTAGAATCCTGTATCTTTCTTTTCTTTAGGATGTCTCGAACCAAAAGCCTTCTCTCCAATGCCGGCAGGAGAACACTGAGGTGATCTGAGGAGATCACCTGAGGGACACTGTCCCCAGAAGGCCTACGACCTTATCCAGGTACTGCCATCTTTCAAAGAAGACGGTAAGCAGTGGCCGGTGGCGTGTAAAACAGAACTACTGTCGCACGCGCCAGAGTGGATAACAGGGTGGGGGTTTGCACATAAGTCAGCGCTTAGCAGCAGCAGGCTTTCACTGCTTCTTCCTCCAGCCCTGCGGCGCCTTGAGCGTGTCAGAAGAGCTGGATATAATCATGTGCGTCGAGGAACAGCCAACCATACCATACCATACCATACCATACCATACCATACCATACTGACCTGGGCCCGTATGTAAAACTCGAGGTTAATTTAACCACGGCTACAGGCCTAACCCAGAGTAGGACAAACGAAACCCAAAGCAAAATTAAATACAAAAGGAAGTGAAGAAAGGAAGGAAACAAATCCTCCTATAACGGCATAGGCACCTTGCTGGACCCGCTTTCTGGTTTAAAACAAAAAACAACAGCAAATTTAACCGTAGAGCTAGTCTAGTTCGAGGTTAGACTCTAACCCGGGGCTAAACTCCCTAACCCCGACTTTACATGCGGGCCCACACCATACCATAAGTACAAGGGTTCCCACTGGGAAAACTGGAACGACCATCACCAGACCATTACCCTTATTGTCGCTGTTCCACCTCCACTACCCGCCCTCAACCCAAAAGCTCTGCATCTGCCTGTGCAACTGGTGCGAAACCCGAGCATAAAACATGGGGTGTGATTTACTGTCATCCGGAAAAAACGACGTAAGCGCCGTGTATTTTAGAGGGCGCTTAGACCTTTCCCGGACGACGGTAGATGTGGCGCTGAGCAGCGCAACACGTTGCACTGGGGCCATACCGACCGATCGCTTCTCATGATTATTTCATGGCACACAAACATTCATCTCTCACAAACACATGCGCATTGAGTTGGCAGCTGTCCGAATATTCAGGACAAGTGTCGGAACGTTTCTGGAAACCTTTTTTGTGGTTGATATATGGACATTCATGCGTGTGTGTGTGTGTGTGTGTGTGTGTGTGTGTGTGTGTGTGTGTGTGTGTGTGCGTGCGTGACAGTGTGTGTGTGTGTGTGTGTGTGTGTGTGTGTTGGCCGGGGCGGGGAGCATATATATTGATTTATTAAAAACACGTGTGGTGAGACATGAATGTACATGTATTTGAGGACATGAGACACACTGGTGCTCTCTCTCTCTCTCTCTCTCCTGGCTTTTTCATTGTTGCCTCGTCTTTGATATCACCCGTATGCGGTGGAAAAGGACGTTAAACCCCCAAACACCCACCTACCCTCACACACACACACCACACACACACACACACACACACACACACACACACACACACACAGAGTCTCTGCACGGCGTGTGTGTGTGTGTGTGTGTGTGTGTGTGTGTGTGTGTGTGTGTGTGTGTGTGTGTGTGTGTGTGTTTACACAGTCATATGTCCGAGCATTATGAGACTTGTTCGCTATTAAAATTTTGGTGTTTGATGCCGTCGTGCATTTGGATGACCAGTATGTAGGTGGGTGGGTGTGTTCTACGGGTTAACGTTCTTTTCCACCACACTCGTATGGCTGATATCAGTGACGGGGCAAGGAGAAAAAGCCGGGCCAGCTTAAACAATTTGCCCCAGGCGGG